>CAUYRH010020018.1:0-55998 GCA_963574655.1 Perodicticus potto | reverse complement strand
TAGCTGTGTACAATAGTGCAATCAAGGGGTACAATGTGCTGGTTTCATATACAATCTTAACTATTTTCATCAAACTGATTAGCATAGCCTTCCTGGCATTTTCTCAGTTATTATATGAAGACATTTGTATTCTGCATTTAGTAAGGTTCGCCTGTACCCTTCTAAGATGCACCGTAGGTGTGGCCCCACCAATTACCCTCCCTCCTCCCCAAACTCCCCCCTCCCCTCCCTACCCTTGCCCCTTTCCCCATATTCTTGTGTTATAGCTGGGTTATACCCTTCATACGACAGTTATAAATTAGCTTCATAGTAGGGCTGAGTACATTGGATGCTTTTTCTTCCATTCTTGAGATACTTTGCTAAGAAGAATATGTTCCAGCTCCATCCATGTAAACATGAAAGAGGTAAAGTCTTCATCTTTCTTTAAGGCTGCATAATATTCCATGGCATACATGTACCACAATTTATTAATCCATTCATGGATCGATGGGCACTTAGATTTCTTCCATGACTTAGCAATCATGAATTGGGCTGCAATGAACATTCTGGTACAGATGTCTTTGTTATAATGTGATTTTTGGTCTTCTGGGTATATACCTAGTAAAGGAATTATAGGTTCAAATGGCAGGTCAATTTTTAGATCTCTAAGTATTCTCCAAACATCCTTCCAAAAGGAATGTATTAGTTTGCATTCCCCCCAGCAGTGTAGAAGTGTTCCCTTTTCTCCACATCCACGCCAACATCTCTGGTTTTGGGATTTTGTTATGTGCGCTAATCTTACTGGAGTTAGGTGATATCTCAAAGTAGTTTTGATTTGCATTTCTCTGATGATTAAGGATGGAACTTCTTAATGCTGAAAAGAACATTATTTAATCACTACCTATACGATGTCTGAATCCTTCCATACTAATCTCACCCAATGTGTTAGGTCCTGTGTACAATCATCTCCTTTGAGGAAAATCATTCTGCTTTCTAAGACAGCTCAGTTCATGTATGTGGTATTGCAACTTTGTTTTAACTTTCCTTTATAGGATAAAATAAATACTTTCACCCAACAGTTCCATTTCTGTAACATGTGTCATAGGCGATATCCCTTGTATAATCATCTAAAACACCTTAGAAGATTAATTGTACTTGGGCTATTATGAAAGTTTAATTAACCATTTCCATGTTACATTATTTGTGTTCACTCTGTAATCTTGACTATTCTCTTTATTCACAACATGTTTATAAGGTGAGGAACCCAGAGCTAAAGCTAAGATCTTCAGGGTGGTGTCTAATTGACAATAGAAAAGCAAAGCCTCAGTTTTTTGTCATTACTGAGTGTACCTTCTTATATGCATGCTAAATGATTTTTTAAAATATTTCTGGTGGTGAGTGATATTAACACAAATTAATAGCATCTCACTTTCATCTTTTATATTTACAATATGGAAAGCCAAATATAAAATATATATACTTAAGGAAATCAACGCCCATCTCTGCTATTCCTGGCCACCATTGCCTGATGTTTCAGACAATCAAGCTAAAGTTTCACTGGAGTTTATCTTACCTCTTAAAATTGTTGCCTATTATACCCATTTACTTTAATGTAGTTCACTAGTTGTGCGTTTCAAAGAGGAATCGTGTGTCTAACATGCTTCTTCATACACTGTGCTGCAACTTCTCTGTAGGTGTCTGTCTCCCCAAACACAGTATGTATGGTTTAAGGTCAAAGCATATTGGCTCTGTACTCCCAGCACCTAGTGGGATGCTGTGGATTGAATAAATGGTGACCTTTGTACACAAACTTCATGGTTTTTATCTTAACATACACACGTAACATGAAAAGTATATATAAAGGGCACGATGGCACTCAGCAAAATATCTAAACAGACCTCCAAGTGTTAGGAGTGTTAAGCATATTGTATGATAACCCCAGCAAAAGCTAGTGTGAAGAGGGAAGTTACAAAGCATATATTCTAATTTTTATTATAACTTGGCAAAGAATTTATAGTAATATTGACATAAATAAAATCCCAGCTAATTTAGCAAATTTGCTGGTTGCTGGAATGTGTGAGGATAAATAGCATCCATTAGGATTACAAGAGTGTTGTTTTCAGTTTTTGCTTCCTTCCTAGAAATACTTAGGACTTATTTAGCGTATGCCCTCTGTTAGGTTCTACTCCTATTTATTTCAAGTAATCTTTATAATAATTCTATAAAGTACTGTTAACCCTGGAATAATTTGAATTTAAACTATGGGAGACCACTTAAATGCAGACTTTCTTCAATATATAAAATTGGTGGGCTAAGGATGATGGCTCGCACATGTTAGCCATGGACTCTGGCAGCCCAAGGCAGGGGGACTCTTTAAGCCCAGAAGTTCAAGGCTGCAGTGAGCTCTGATCATGCCACAGCTTTCTACCCTAAGCCTCAGAGTAAAATCCTGTGTCTAAATAAATAAATAAATATATTTTTAAAATTTCTCTGGCATGGTGTACATGCCTATCATCCTAGCTACTCAGAGAGTCTGAGGAGCTCAGGAGTTCAAGGGTACAGTGAGCTATGATGCCAATATTGCATCATCACTGCAGCCTGAATGACAAAGCCAGACCCTGTCTCGAAATAAATAAATAAATACATAAATATAGAGTAAATAAAATAAAATAAGAAATTATGGCTGGAGTTATGGCCAGATTTCATGATCTATTTGGAACCAAATCCAAATGAGTTCATATAGTGAGAACATAAGTCTTTTTTGTTCAATCAGAAATAGTAATTGTAGGAGATAAAGGGAACATTTACATTCTAATCTTCTTGTCAGTTATCTGCCTCGATAAAGCAAAACTAACATAGGGTGCTTCTTTTATGAAAAAATACAAAAAAGAACTTACTGTCCAAAAGTAAATTATAATTTTCAGGCTACATGCGATTTAGATTTATGCATATGTACCATGTCTCAGTGAATTCTAAACATGTCTGAGAGAAAAGAAGGAAAATATTTCAATTAGCTGGCCAATATTCAAATATAAGTTTTTTAAGTATGTATTAATTTTGTAAGCAAATAAATCAACTGGGACTAAATCTTTTTTGATCTTTCAGAAAGATGTATAATTTTCTTTCAAATTGTCTTCTTGTAATATAGTTTGAATACAAATGTATCCTAGAGAAAACGTCATTAATTCAGTTCCCATTAATATGAGTGGTAGGTACTTTATACTTTTATTGATTTTACTAGTAATCATATTTTCAACGTCATTGGTAATAGAATTTGTGAGTTGAGTGAGACCTCACATATTTTCATACCGCTATGTTTGCTCTTTCTCTGAATATAGTAACCTCTTTGAGAGGAGAGATTGTTTACTGTTGTGTTGTTTTATGTCATAAGCCAACATTACTATAATAACATTACACCCTTCCTATGTGCAGGTTATATTGAATAATGCTTCAAAGCCTATAGCACGGTGCATATTTACTTTCATTCAATACAACATTCGTATGAGGTAGGTCCTGTTATTTAACAGATGAGAAAGTTAGGGCTTAAAGAATTTAAGAAAATTCCCAAAGTCTATCAAAAAGTAAAGTTTGGATTCAGAATTTGAATCCTAGACTCTCTGTCCCCCAAAGCTAGCTTCTAATGACTCCATTAATATACATGAAAATAAGACCTTCCAATGCCCAACTACTCAGAGAAGTGTTTGTTGACAGCATCAATGTCACCTGGGAACTGGTTAGATACACAGTTCAAGCTCATGCTCTGCCTGGTATCAGATGAGTCAGAATTTACATCCCTGGTGATTCTTACCATATTAAAATTTGATTAATATTAGAGCTCTAGTCGTGCTATAGGATAGCTCAGGGTACTGATAACATTTGACTAGTATCACTGTAATGGGCACTGATGGATTGGTAATGGGCACTGATGGATTGCCTTCTTATCACCCATCCTTGCCCAGAATGTTCATAATTTTGATTTAGAAAATCTTCTAGTTCCAGCAAAGGTAAACCATTCCTAGCCACAGAATACACACTAAACCAATTCATACACTGCATCAGAGTGAGCGTCTGGATTTCTGCTGGGAATTTTGATACAAAAACTTTCTTCCTCTAGGCCAGTTGGTTAAAAGATGGCTGGAAGGGCTTAGATATAGTGATTGTAGAGCAGGAAGACATAGACAGAGGTCAGATTCTTTGGAGAACAATAAGCCATGTACATTTTACATTTGAGAATTTCTCCTAGGAGGAATCTCTTTTTTAAGAGTGTGCAAGCACACGTGTGTGTGTGTGTGTGTGTGTGTGTGTGTGTTTGTGACAGAGTCAGGCAGTAAGTCGGATTGATGGGCTCGGATTCTAAAGATCACTTTAGCTCTATGAACTAGAATTAATTAAAAAACAGCAAAGCCCCAAGGCAGGGAGGCCTGTTCTTGGCTATGTCTGCAGACCACACAAGAGATGCTCACAGATTAGACCAAAGTAAAAAAGCAGGAGAAAAAAAGAAGTGAACAAATTCTAAGAACACTTAGAAGGTTAACTAAATAGCTTAAGTCAGTGGTCTTCAAACTTTTTGCCCCCAGGGACTGGTTTCATGGAAGAACATGGAAGAGACGCAGAGTGGTTTTAGTATGAGCCTGCAAACAACTTACTTATTATGGTCTCTGGGCAGTAAGACCTCTCTGCTGATGACAGCATATTTGCAGCCATCGCCGGTGTTAGCGTCACCACGTCAGCACCTCACATCATCAGGCTTTAGATTCTCCTAAAGAGAACACCACCTCTATCTTTCACTTGTGCAGTTTACAGTAGAGTCTGCAGGGTCCGTGCTCCTATGAGAGTCTAATGCCACCCCGATCCGACAGGCGACAGAGAGCAGGGGTTGATGCATCAGTGGGGAGTGGCTGTGAGTACAGATGAAGCTTTGCTTCACTGGCCCACTAGTTATTCACCTCCTGCCGGGAAGCCAGGAGCTGGTACCAATTTCCATTCCAAGGGTTAGAAACCCCAGACCTAGGTAGTTGTTGGGCTATAAATAGTGAGAAAGGTATCAAGAGAAGCTTCAAAATATCTGGCCTAAGTAATGGAGGGTAGTAAATTTACTGTTAAAACATTGGAATAGAAGCAAAGCATGAGGCAGGACGAAGAGTTCAGGTTTGGAGAAGGTGGCCCCCACAGTTGGACTCACAGTTCATGTTTATCTGTCTCCATGACATTTTGTCCATTATCACTATATACCTGGGCTGTATTTCTTCCCTTAAAATAGTGGATAATAAGTTTCTTTGCCTACTTCCCGTGGCGATAGAGGCCCTTTGCTATCTATGGAGAAGGCCATCTTGTCCTACAAGCTTGTATCTCGTTCTGTAAACCTGTCTTTCTCATCCTCAATAACTTTGTTTCGCACTTGCCTTTAAAAAAAGTGGATAATGCAATGCTTTCTATATTCTAATTTTTCTTTCCCCTGAAATCAGTCTTAATATTTTTTGAGATTTTACCAATAAGTGGTGTCATTAATTCAGAAATGTGGGCATTTATTTTTCTGTGTCAAACGTAATTTTAGTGTGGGTAAATGTTCTAAGGGGAAAACATGACCTCTAATCAGATCTATGAGCAAAGACAGGAATCTGGTAGACTGACGTCTCTGCTGCTGTATTAAGTGTTAATTAGCACTAATGAGAAGGAAGCAGGATTTGGTTTACATCTGATCATCGCATAAATCAAAGTCATCCAGAGCTCCTGCCATGGTCTTTCCAGTATGGGGCCTCAGTCTAGCTGTTATTTCAACTCCTTTCAAAGAGGTTTCTAAATGCTGAAGTACTCAAGATGCAGTCCACTGCATTCTGGACTCCACGTCCTGAAGGATTCGAATTGGCTGCAGGAAATTTTGAAGATGCTTTTTCCACCCCTTCCTATAAGTGATCTTAGAGGAATTTTTGAGTCTCTGAAAACCCTCTGCAGAAGAATCCTATACAGCAGTGCTTCTCAACCTTCCTGATGCTACTTAACAACGAAAATAATTTTATGGTTGGCGGTCACCACAACTCTAGGAACTGTGTTAAAGGGTCGTGGCATTAGGAAGGTTGAGAACCACTGCTATACAGTGACCTAACATGACCTTAACATTTCCATGGAGGCACCGAAGCCTCTAAATACAATGACGGGGATATGAGCATTTAATTTCTCATTACTCATACACTGTTCAGAGGACATGGCACTTAATTTTGTAGTTAATTTTGTGTAGTTTTTGTTCTTCAATGAGTAAGCAATGTGGAGAAGACAATGAACAAGGGGACAAAACAGTTTTCTGACCAATAATTTCCAAATAAATGCTGCATTAATTTAAGTTGCTGCTAATGCTTTCACTATTCAGCAGATGCTATTTTTCAAGGAATAAAAGTAATTGTGGAGCTGCCATAAAAATATCAGCAAACAAAGAGGGTAAAATGCATTTCTGTTTTTCTATAATTCTGAGAGAATAAGTATGGTTTAATACCGCATTAGAGTATATAGCTCCCGTGCTGTCTTTTTGCTGGTTTAGGTGAAAAGCTTGCTCTAAACTCTTAATTATGAGAAAGCATATAAAAGAAAATATATGTGCCCATTTAGTTTGCTACAGGAAAACATCCTATATTCCTCCTTTTGATGGAGTTAGACCTTTCAAGAGACTGATTTTCAGCTTCTTGTTTATGAAAGAGCTATGAGTGCCTTAAACTAATTCTGCATATACATATGAGTGTTCTGTCTGAACACTGATATTTCCGTTCTGGAATAAGAACACAATGGCTAATCTGTTTTCTGAATTGGACAGCTGAAATACCCCTAATTAAAAAAGGACACAGTAATAAAATACTAAATATTTGCATTCTAGAAACATCTGACATTTTTGTTTTCTAACAGGTGGAAAGTGAGCAAGCCCTTTAATTAATTAGACTTTTCCTAATTATTAGGGAGCAAAGCAAATGTTTTAGAAAAAAATCATCCTACCCTTAAAGTACATGTTTAGTTTCAAGTTAAAAGTAATCTTAAATGCTAATCTTATAAACTAAAATGATTCAAGCTTCTTTTTTAAGGAAAAAAATCCATTTTGTAAGTATTCAGGCTAATCTCAGGGCTGACTTGTATTCAACAGAGATTGAGACTTCCTTTTGAAATTATTTTGTTTTAAATTAAAATATTAAAGGAAGGGAAAGAAGGAAAATAATATATGTGTATATATATATATATATATGTATATATATATATATATATATATACACATATAGCCTTCCCCACTAAAAGACATTTTTATATGTTATATAATGTTTGTAATAATCCTGGGTTTGGGTTATCTCAATTTAAAAATGAGGAAACCTGAATTTTATAAAATTAAATATTAACATTATTAATTAATGTTAAATAATTAACATAATTAATTAAAAATTAATATTACCCTAAGGGGCAAAGTAATAGAGTATGATTTAGATACAGTTTTTTCTGACTAGTTCCACCCATGTTTTTTCAAATGGTTAGGCGCAGTTGGGGTCAAAATTCTGCCGCTCACCTATAAAATTCTCTGAGTATCAGCTGCAGACGTGAAGCTATATTAGGAGTGTAATCAATTGCACGAGACAAAACAAGCCACATTCTTCCCTAGGCCTCTAAGGAAATTTTTTATTGTGACCTATTTGGCAACATGCTATAAAGACCAAATAAATGTCCATTGAGATTGAGCAATAACACCCAATACTGAAAATGTATTTCACCAACTATTTAATGAGTAATCATTTTTATCCATTATTATATTTGGCATAATGAAGAGACAACAGTGATCCAAGGCAGTTCTTGCCCCTTGGCAGCTCAATACCTCACGAGTACAAAAGAGATACACAAATACGCAGAAAATAATCAGAGAGGTAGCTAACCTGTCTGCCGGAACATTACACCATGTAAGGGATCTCCACTGGCAGAACTATGCATATTGTAGCATACATCCTTCTGTTTATCCAATTCAAGTCTTTCACTGGCTTTGAGCTATTCATAAGTTACAGAAAACTCCTTAAGACATAGGTAGCTCAAGGCAATACAAAATGATTCTAAGTAAATATTTTTTGAGAAAGGTTCACCTGACTTCCTTCATTCACTGTGTTGGAAGCCAGTTTGCTTCTATTTACACATTCACTGTAACATTTTTTATTTAAAAATGTTTCTGGTCCTGGCATTCTTTTTTAAACTAGTGGCAGCATCATTTTTCACATTAGTAATACATTAACTTAATTTTTCTCATATGTTCATTTTACCTCTGCATAAATATTCATCATTATACTTTTTTCTTAAAATTATCCTTTACGAATGTGATATGGACATCCTTTCTTTGTGTTAAGAGAGTGAAGAGGGACAAATGATTTTCTCCGGCTATGTACAAGACAGATGGCAATACATAACTTTGTGTGGACTAAAAAATATATTACAGAAATAAAAGAAATCCATCAGCAATCTCCCCCTATAATTCAAAAAGGCTACATATATTCAAATAATCTGCACACGTACAGATAGAAGTAGATGTTGATGAATGCATCTCTTTTATGAGCTAGATTTGAAAAAACACACACACACATAAAAGGATTATATAAACATAAACTATGTCACTTTACCTATTAAGATATTATCCTTTCACATTTTCAAATGAAATAAAATGAGAAGATTAAATCATTCTGTCAAGCTGTTAGTATTAATAAGATTTAGTTTCCCAGAGAGACTTTTGTTAATACTTTCAAATTTCTCTTTGATTTAAGAAACAACACAAATATTTTCTCATCATTACCTTCTCCCTCTGCTCTTTAGATGTTGCGAAGTTGATTTTTTTTTTTTTTTCTCACGAGCCTTTGAAGAGAGCAGCCATGTCTTTCTGGAATGTCAGATAGAAAATGACTTGGCAACACCAGAGAGTTTTGACAGACAAAAGAAAATTTTCTTCATTGTACTTATCTATTTAATAACTGTCTCCAATATGTACAGCAGTATTTTTACCCTTTTCTTCCTACATAAACAATGTCCTGTGGTAGTATAGAAAATTACAACAAAGCGATTTATTTTCCTCTCACAGGAATCTGTGTGTCTATTAAATCCTGAGTTATTATTTAAGGGTTTAAGGACATTCTTCAAACTTGCAGTTCCCATCTTAACCCTACGTAGGAACTCAAGTGCTATCAAAAATCATTAAGCATTTTGGCAGACACTTCCGGAAGGTCTAACTCGAGGGCTTCTGAGCCAAAAAAGAAACACATAATAAAAAAAGAGGGAGAGAAAAAAAAAAACCCAGTCTATGCAAATGGAGTTTTGTAAAAACATTTGAGTAGGTCTATAACGAAGATATAGTGGATGGCACCCGCTTCGTATCATCCTTTCTCCATTCCTTTAACAAATCAAGGTCAGGATTATAAATTGTTTGTCTTTTTATGCACAAAGAAATATTAATAATTCAACTGATTCTTACAACCTAAGCGTTTCTTTCATCAGACGAACTGACCAAATTAAAGATTGACATGACTCATTTTCTAACAAATTATGTATACTAGATGCATAGAGATAGATGTAAATATATTCATAACATATTTCAAACTTAAACTTAATCAGTTTACAAACTGGTTTTAGTATAGAGCACCAAAACATACGGACACTGTCCAGGATGCAGAGAATGATTCAATTGTTCTATTAAACATTTATCAAAAGATACATATTACTCATGGGAGAGAAAGGGTTGATAGAGGATATTGCCAATTATGTATCCCTAGGACAGGGGAGAACCTATTTGCTAATATCAGACTAACAATTTCCACAGGTTTAGTGAACCTTATTAGAAATTGCAAGTGATTTACAAATAAAGAAATCTTCAAAGCCTTAAGATAGCAGCCTTCATAACACTTAAAGACTAGAGAAAATGAAATCGTCTGAGGAATCAAATCATTTGCATCCTTTCCCTCTCTCTCTCTCTCACTGGAAACTTAAATATGATAATTACTTATTAAGAGCCCAGATATCGGATACCTGAGGGCTATTTCCATCCCTAACACTCAGCAGTGGTATCAGCTCAAAAAAGACCTTTAACTCACCATACCAATTTCTTCATCTGTGAAGGAGCACATTTCCATTCACTGAGCCCCACCTCCACCCAAAATCTAGGGTAACTTCTTAAACCTTTTTTTTAATTTGCATTTTATAACAGAATCTGCTTATAGAAATAGCTCTAACAAAACACTGTCTCTACAGCACAGACCGAGAATTAAGAATGTTTTAAATTTAACTTTTGTGTCTATGGCAACACTCGGAGACATTATCTGTAATAAGATGAGGACTGTCTATGAATACGTGAGTGCCTAACATATAGTTGTCACTAAGTGAATTGTTACTTAATGAAAGACTAAATGCCAGAGTGAAACTCAGAATGCAGAAATGATAGAGGGAGTTCGTGCAGAATGAGGAGAATCAACCCTGTCGCTTAACTCAGTGCCCCGCATCTTACCCACAACCAGGGTTGAGGAGGAGAGAAGAAATGATAGATGTTATCTGATAGATGTTATCTGATTGTCCTGCAGAAGTCCATAGTCAACTTTGTGATGCAAATAGTTGCCCCCTGCCAAGATTTTTAGCAGGTTCACCCTTGCTCCAAGACTTGAATGTGTCCTCAGTTCTTTTCTTCAACCCAGAGGAGGTAAAGTCTTTCAGGAAACCTACCAGCAAGGAGGCAACTCTCTTGATAATTTTCTAATCACGCAATTACTATAAAGACCCAAGTGCTACCACAGGCTCTTCCAGTTAGTGAAATCCTCAACTGCCTCTCTAATTTTATCTCTGCATGATCTCAAGAATGTCACAAAAGTAATAATACTGGGACTAGTATAGCTCTGTTAAGAAAATGACCGTCAGACCTCTCTGTTTTGCTTTAGGCTACACCTTGCTATACTTGGGGTAAAACTTTTTCTTAAAAGGAAACACACATAAGCAAACGAACACCCCTCAAACTAAGGAAAACACATAACCTATTAAACAAAATGCATGTCATAGGTTTAACAAAATGTCTGGTACCAAGTGATCAGCGGGAATAGGTGATCTCCCTTGTTGTTCAAACAAGTTGGTGACATATTGAGAAAACAGTTACAATACTTCTTTTTTTTTAATATTTGAGATGTGTGAATTTTATTTACATTTTTTTCTTTTTTTTTTATTGAATCATAGCTGTGTACAATAATTCAATCATAACTGCCAATAGGAAAAGTATCTGATGACGTGAAGGCATTTCCATTACATTAATCTAAACTCACACCCAATCAATGCCAACACCAATAATTTAGGTTTTTCTGTTGGCCTCTTTGGACTGAATAGATTGTTAAAATTGTATGAGGCAAAGCAGTTCCCTTTAGTTTGCATTCAAAAGTCATAGATTATCTAAAAATAGGGTCATTAAAACAGATCCTGAGGGGGAAACAAATACACTTGACATTAACATTACTCTTTCAGTGAAAGCAAATAAATTTGGCCATGGGTATTGATTCGATATATGTATGAAAATTATTAAGAAAGGTTCATGTACTATTTAATACCCCATGACAAACACAAAATGGAAAATAGCATACACACATAAAATAACTTAAGATTAAAAAATGATTTCTGTAAACCAATGAATAATTTAACCTGCTGGAGATAGAACATACGTAATAATATACATTGCAGAGATAAACAGATTTCTCAAGATTAATTCAACTGTAAGGGTCACATACAGATATTCTTTCAAAAGTTTAAATAGAGGATCAGAGAAGTCTGAAATGAAAATCTTTAGGTGGGAAACAAACATTATGTTATCACTGGGTTTCATTTCCCTTTGCTCTTTGTAGAAATAACCAGGACAGTAGCATCAGACCTGGGTTAGCTACGTAAACAGCTCCTTACTATCTGTGAGACTTTAGTTCCAACCTTTGATGCTTAGTTGGATTCTTTTTAATCTTTATTTTGTTTAATCTTTAAAACAAGGATAATTATGGCAAAATAACTGAGTTAATGAGAAATTGAAAAATGACAAAATAAAGCTTCTGCTAGCTGCTCAGTAAATGTGAGCCCCCAACCCTTCTCCTTGCTCTTCTTCTCCTCCCCGGGGAGCCAGGCATTGCTTCCCTGCAATGTATCCTTCTAAATAAGAGTAAGTTGCCTCCTTGGTAATAACCGAGGGCAAAAATCCTTAAAATCCTAATTAGGAAGTCAATTTACTAAAATCTAGAGAACAAAGAGAAAATAATGACAGAAACATTTTAAATGTAAAAAAGGCCCAAGTTCCTAAAGTAAAGCCTTTTATCTTGAAAAGCTCAAGAGAAGTAGCAGGAAGTTTAACAGGAACCAAATTGTCTGGTTCTCATGTAACAGTGTTTTCCCCAAAATATGCAGTACAGCTTCATCCGGCCTTCTGTGTCTTGAGGTCAAAGAAGAAACTTCCAGCTACCGCTGGTACTCTTGACTTCAACTCTAATAATGTTTGTCTCTTTAGACTCCAGATAGTACTCCAAGTATACATATTATCCTTTTCCCTAAATATCAACAAATCAAACTTTTTTCTCATGCAGTTCATGATTTCCAGATGTAATAATGTGAAGCCCATAGAATCTTCAAATGAGTTTAAATTTTCAGAAAAATTTCACATCTTAAAGAAAGAATGGAAGTATGCTGGTGATAATAAATAATCCAAGTTCTTTGATGATGATCATGATCATTAAATGATACAAATGCACATGAACCCATAAACACATATATAATTTTCTTAAAGGATTTTCCCCTTAGAAAAAAAGGATCCAGAATATATCCAACCATTATAAAGTAATATTTAGCTTTAAATATTCAAATTCATTTTATGTAAATTGTAAAACCAAGTTCCTCAGTCAGTTTACCAATCTTATTTTTAATTGAAACCATAGAAAAGGACAGGCGGAGTGGCGTATGCCTGTAATCCTAGCACCCTGGAAGGCCGAGGCAGGTGAATTACCTGAGCTCAGGAGTTCAAGATCAGCCTGAGCAAAAAGCGAGACTTCATCTCTACTAAAATTAGAAATACTGAGGCAAGAGGACAGCTTGAGCCCAAGAGTTGAAAGTTGCTGTGAGCTATGATGCCACAGCACTCTACCCAGGGTGACAGCTTAAGACTCCGTCTCGGAAAAAAAACATAGAAAAGCTCAACAATTGCATGTAAGGAAACTTTTACTAACTAATTATTAAATTTTCTTAAATATTTAAAATAACTCAAGCAGTTTCTCTTATAAATTTAATATGTTCAATTTTCTTTATATGTATTTCAACTCTTCAAGTAGCTATTAGGAAGAATAACTTTTTGAAGAATTTTTGAAGAATTTCAGCAAATTTCACAAGTTACTAATAAATATAGTATCAAGTTATCTAAAATATTCTAATACTATATATAAAATATTACTGTGATTTCTACTTAACAATTCTAAATCAATTAATTTATTACATATCTTAAACTTGAATTGACAAGGCCAGTTTTTCTACCTGAACACTAACCTCTCTCAAATACTGCAAATATATAAAATATCAAATATGCAAATTACTTAAATTAAAAACATCTGAGTCTCATCACTCTATTTTTTTTTTATTTTCCCATATTTAATAGATTCTTATGCAGTAAGGATTTAATATTGGCACCCAGGAAGATAAGCCAACATGTTTGGGATGCCATCCTGGGGATTGTTTTTAAACCAGATGAGGTTGCTCGAATGACTTGTCATATTTGTCAATATTTAACTAGTGCATTTTGGGGCCACTTCTGGGGCATAGCACTATTTCATCTGGGTTCCAGTTAAAGACTATCAAATTAATCATTCTCATACTAAAACCTGTGACCCACATCCTGGCTGCTATTTCATGTGTTAAATTTCACTTTTCTTTACTCTCATGATATTAACATTTCTTTTTTGTCATCTTATAGAACCTGATGAAGTTTTTCCTTCTCACATTTTACCAGTGTTTTAGCGACACAAAATTTAACAATATGCTATAAAGTTTAATTGAATTCTGGATGGCTCTGATGACTTATTTTGATTGTGAGTTCATAAATCCCATGCTCATTCTATTGACTGTGATCATAATAATAAATAGTAATATAATTCCTACCATGTGCCAGGAGACATTACTCTAACTTTATTACTCTTTTAATCGTATTTAATCTAGCATTTAGTGATTTAATGTTATCCATCATTTTATAGGTAAAGACTCTGGATCAAGGTGGTTAGTAATTTATTCAACATTATATAACTATTAAGAGGTAAAGCAGGATAGGAAACTGGAGCGTCTAGCATCAGAGTGTGCTTTTAATAGTATATATTAGTCTCGGAACCAAGGCTTCAAATTGTAAACGGTGCTTCTATCTGTTATGACTAATGGCCCCCTCAAAAATATTTTGTTTTCCATTTCCACCATGGGCTTAATGGGCTAATAGTCCTGGTTTTATTGTGTGCTTTTTCTGTGTTCGAAAGTTTGTCACGTCTTTTAGATGAATTGATCACAATTCTTACAACGGCACTGAAAACTGCCAACTCCTATTCCCACCAACAACACAGGGAACTGGTTTTCTATCTTCTTTAGAAGGAGAAAAATGTGATTCTGTCTTAGCCTTCGCATTACTACCAAAAAAAAAACAGGACAACATGTAGGCCCTTGTTGCAAAAATAGAGCAGTCAAAATTACAGCAAAGTTAGAAATCTGATGAAAGGCTATTTGAGATTGAAATGTCCAATTGCCAGGACTAGCAAAAAGATACAGATTAGTGGTTAGTATTTTACAATATCAAAGTTATTAAAGTTGGGTTTGTGTTCCCTGGAGAATTAAAAAAAAATTCATTCTTCTCAAAGGGCTGGTACTAAAAAACAAGGTAAATAAATTGTCATTTGTAATTAAAATGAGGGCTTTGGATGTTGTTTGAGGAAAAAATGCACTACCCATCTCTTCAAAATAACTTAATTACAAAGATCATATGGGTGATTAACTGAGTTTTGAGGACATTCTTTCAGAGAAGAAAATGACAAGAATGACATATTGCAGATGTATGGGTAGTAAAAGCATTCAAGGAAACAAATTATCCATCGATAATTCAATTACCTGTTGCTTGCAGATCTCCAGTCTGTTAATTACCTTGATTTATTTTGAATCAGCTTTCATCCACTATGATTTGTTATGGTCCATTCAAGTCTCTTCTGTAATTCAGCACTTCTTTACTTTTCGGTATATATTTTTTTAATGTAAAGAAAATAGCCTATCATTTCTTCACCGTTTTGATTTGTAGCATGTTCCATTCCTGGTAAACTGTTCTGGATTAGCATTATTTCCCCCTTATATGAAAACTTGGTCAATCTCAGCCTCAAATAGAACAGCAGTTACTGAATATGTTAAACTGGTATTGACATTGTTTATGGACTGTCATAACTGTATATAGGACTTTATAGAACACATAAAAACATAATCCATCTCACATCATCTTAGTATCCATTTCCATCCCAGTTCATATCACCCTGCTATTTCCCTACATCAGTGAGATATGATTTTATATTCATGACATGACACTAAGATAGTGCAGAGAAAATGGAAAGGACTGAGTCAATTTTTTTTTTTTTATTCACTCACACTGTTTTTGCTCTGGTTGTATAGGCTATAATTTTCACTATCCTCCCACGGTAGCCAAAAAAGACACCATAAGAATCCTGAAAACATCTTTGCAGTAAACCTAATAGATCTATGAGGCTGGAATAAATAGTGCCATGAAATGATATTGAAAGGAATACACTCTTCTCTGTAAACAAGTACTAAACAAGTATGTAAAATTGTAGTTCATTTTCTCATCAAAATATCTCTCTTGGCATGTCACCACTTTCCAGTACTGATGTCCATGTTTTATAGTTCAAATCTCCAAAAGGGAGACAGATGAATCAAACTTAATGAGCATGTTCAAAGCTGACCCAATTAATCATGGTTCTGCCAGGACGTATATAGTACATGGAATTAATTTGGTAGAAGTGTGTTAACTAAATTCAGCTCATCATTTGAGAGCTTAAAGTGCTGCTAAAGAATCATAATAAAGGTAAGGGGACAAAGGTGTCTTCTCTACTATACCATTGCATCATTCAGCCTTAGAGCCTCTGCGAGGGCAATTGACTTGGTCAGGGTTGCCAATGCCTTTGTGTGTACCAACCTTTCTCATTTATGACCATATAGCCTCTCTTCTGGGAAACCATCCCTGCTTCTTTAGTTTCTGTGCTGACATGGCAGTTTATTCCACAAACCACAACCATCACAGCAGAAAGAGTTTCTGGTTTTTATGAGAATTTTATTTACTTTTTTTAGTTTGGATTAAGGTTATATTGTTTGCACATGTAAGGTAAAGTCCACATTCCAGATAGTGTATCATATACCCACACGTTCATTGTATCCATTGGGTGAAAAGATTTTTTGTTTTGTTTGGTTTTGGGGTCTTTTCTTTTTCTTTCTTTCTTTTTTTTTGTGTGTGTGTGTGTGTGTGTGTGTGTGTGACAGAGTCTCACTCGGAAGCCCTGAGTAGAGTACAGTGGTGTCGTAGCTCACAGCAACCTCAAACTCCTGCAATCCTCCTGCTTCAGCCTCCTGAGTAGCTAGCTGGGACTACAGGGACCCCCTCTGCACCACTCAGCTAATTTTTCTGTTTGGGTAGATACAGGGTCTCGTTCTTGCTCATGCTTGTTCTCAAATGCCAAAGCACAAGGAATCCTCCTACCTCAGCCTTTCAAAGTGCTAGGATTATTGGCATAAGCCACCGTGCCCAGCCTAGGTGGGAATTTTTAATTAAAAAACAGAGATAGCCAGAACGGACCAAATAAACAAAATTCAACATATGTTGTCTACAAATGACAAAATTTAAATATAAACCACAAAGATGTTGAAAGTAAATGAATGGAAAGATAAAACATGAAAAGAGGAAGGATAAGAACAAGCTAGATGAAATAGGCAAATTATTTTATTCCCCTGTGCCTCAGGCTTTATGTCTGTAAAATTTGGATGATGATAATAATAATAATAACAATATTACCTAACTCATAGGGTTGTTGTGAGACTTAAATAAGTAAACATTTAAAACACTCACATTAGATTCATAGTTCTAAAAAAAATGGTTAGGTATTTTTATCATCAGCTATAATACAGGGCTATAAATATCATAAGACTTATGAGAACAAAAAAAGATGATGTAATTAATGTTGCCTGATAGTTTGTGGAAGGAGTTCAAAAGAGAAGTAAAATGTGGCCAAGAGGCTAGGCACAATGGCTCATGCCTGTAACCTCAGCATTGTGGGATGTTGAGGCAGGAGAATCACTAGAACCCCTGAGTTAGAGACTAGTCTGAGCAACCAAGTGAGATCCCATCTCTACAAAAAATAAAATACAATAAAATAAATAGCCAGGCATGCTGAGATGTACTTAACCTAGTCCCAGCTACTCACAAGGCTGAGGAGGGAGGATACCTAAAGCCCAGTAGTTCAAGGTTATAGTAAACTCAGAGACCAGCACATTCTAATCTCAATGACAGATTGAAATCTGTCTCCAAAAAAAAAAAAAAGTACTCAAAATTGAGAAAAAAATAGATATGCAATTAGTTAAAGGTGAAGAAAAATTTCAAGATGGGAATAAAACATGATGTATATCATGTGAAATATATGGTATTCTTGGGGAACAATACGTGATTTGGTATAGGTAAAGGATCAAAAAGTACTGTGAGAGAAGAACTGGAGACTAAACTGGACACTTATCCTGAGGGTCTGGAGGTTCAGGGCAGGGTAATGTGAAGAGCATGAGATGTGGGTATGATTAGGGGTCCTTCCTCCTGACCCATTAGATGTGTGACACTTAGGACATCTAATTATGGAAGAGACCACCCTTTGTTGTATGTTTTTGCCACTTTTGTCAAATATCAATTGGCTGTACACATATGCACATATTTCTGGACTCTATTCTATTTCATTTGGTTTGTGCTTCTGTTTTAATGCTGGGCCGTGACGTATTGGTTACTATAACTTTGCAGAATGTTCTGCAATCAGGTATTGTGTTTTCTTCTACTTTTGTTCTTGTGGATCAAGATTGACTTGGAGATTTAGGATCTTTTGGGTTCGCTACGAATTCTAGGATTGTTTTTCCATTTCTATAAAGAATGCCATCAGAACTTCACTGGGATATTGTTGAATCTGTAGATTGCGTAGGTAGCAGGGACATTTAGCAATATTGGTTATTTCCAATACATGAGCATGCAATGTCTTTTACTTTATTAATGTCCTTGTCAACTTATTTTATCAGTGATTTATACTTTTTTAAAAAATATTTTTATTTTTACTTATACATGAGTTAATTACATTTCCACTTTTTGCCTTCACTGAGTTTAAAAGGCTTAAAATTTAATAACAATAACAATGTTTAAGATAAGGACTAGAAACAAAAACCAGTAAAGAATGAACGAAGATAAATACATTCAGAAAAGAAAACAGATGATTACTGCAACAAAATATTAAGCAATATTAGTAATACTAATGTCAAGAAAGTAACATTCACATTGTCAGATAAGACATTGTAGAGTGCTTTGACTGTGAGGCTCAGTATGAAGTCATCAGTTAACTTCTTATTTTCTTTTCCAAAGTCTCAAAAAATAGACAACTAATATTATATAAATAAAAGTAAAGGAAAGTTTCAAAAAACAGATCATGCCAAATCTTATAGAAAATACAAAAAAAAGAAATATTTCAAAATCATTCTACTTGATCTAGATATACCTGATATCAAAATTGTAGAAAATACATTATTATAAAGGGAAATTACAAACATATTTCACTTATAAGTGAAAATATGATATCCTAAACAACATATTAACAAGTTGAATTAAAAATTAATGTTTAAGTAATGTACTTTGGTCAAAATCGAATCCAATTTATGTGAGAATTAGTCACTATTATCTTTCCTTTTTTTTTTTTTTGTTTTCTTTCCTCACCCCACCTCCCTCCTTCTCTCTCTGTCTGCTTTCTCCTTCCTCCATGCCCCACTGTGTCATTAATTGTCACTAATTGTCCTCAAATCAAAGTTGAGTACATAGGATTCATGTTTCTCCATTCCTGTGATGTTTCACTAGGAATAATGTGTTCCACCCCATCCAAGTTAGTAAAAATGCTTCTAAGTCTCCATTGTTTTTAATGGCTAAGTAATATTCCATGGTATACATACACCATAGCTTACCTATCCATTCCTGGGTTGAAGGACATTTAGGCTGTTTCCACATTTTAGCAATTGTAAATTGGGCTGTGATAAACAGCCTAGTACAAGTGTCTTTATAATAAAAGTTTTTTTGTTTTTTTTTTCCCTTCTGGATAGATGCCCAGTAATGGGATTGCAGGATCAAACGGGAGGTCTAGGTTGAGTTCTTTGAGGTTTCTCTATACTTCCTTCCAAAAAGGCTGTATTCATTTGCAGTCCTACCAGCAGTGTAGAAGTGTTGCTTTCTCCCCACATCTGCACCAACATCTGCAATTTTGAGATTTTTGTGATATAAGCCATTCTCATTGGAGTTAGATGGTATCTCAGGGTGGTTTTAATTTGCATTTCACTAATCCTTAGGGTTGATGAGCATTTTTTCAAGTGTTTACTGGCCATTCGTCTGTTGTCTTTAGAGAAGATTCTATTCATCTCTCTTCCCCATTGATGTATGAGATTATTGGTTTTTTTCTTGTAGATTAATTGAAGTTCTGTGTAGATCCTGGTAATTAAACTTTTGTCAGATTCAAAATGCACAAATATCCTTTCCCATTAAGTAGGTTGTCTATTTGCTTTGGTTGTTGTCTCCTTGACTGCACAGAAGCTTTTCAGTTTAATTAAGTCCCATTTGTTTATTGTTGCAGTTGTTGCTATTGCCATGGTAGTCTTCCTCGTAAAGTCTTCCGTAGGTCAATATTTTCCAATTCTTTCTTTGAGGATTTGTATCATCTCATGCTTTAAATTTAAGTCCTTTATCCATCTTGAGTCAATTTTTGTGAGTGGAGAAAGGTGTGCATCGAGTTTCAATTTACATATGGATATCCAGTTCTCCCAGGACCATTTATTGAATAGGGAGTCTTTCCCCCAGTGAACACTCTTGTTTGGTTTATTGAAGATTAGATAGCTGTTAGTAGTTGGTTTCATTTCCAAGTTTTCTATACAATTCCAAGCATCTATGTCTCTATTTTTGTGCCAGTACCATGCTGTCTTGACCACTATGGCCTTATAATACAGCCTAAAATCTGGTATGGTTCTACCCCCGGCTTTGTTTTTATTACTAAGAACCGCCTTAGCTAAATGAGTTGTTTTGTGATTCCATACAAAATGCAGAATCATTTTTTCCAGGTCTTGAAAGTAGGGTGTTGGTGTTTTAATAGGGATGGCATTGAATCGGTAAATTACTCTGGGAAGTATAGACATTTTAACAATGTTGATTCTTCCCAGCCATGAGCATGGTATGTTCTTCCATTTGTTAAAGTCCTATGCTATTTCCTTTCTTAGGTTCTCATAATTTTCTTTAAAGAGGTCTGTCATTTCTTTTGTTAGGTATATTCCTAAATATTTCATTTTCTTTGGGGCTGTGGTGAAGGGAGTTGTGTCCTTAATTAACCTTTCATCTTGACTGTTGTTGGCATATACAAAGGCAACTGACTTGTGGACATTTATTTTATATCTTGAGACATTACTGTATTTTTTGATGACTTCCAAGAGTCTTGTAGTTGAGTCTTTGGGGCAGGCGTCCTCAAAATTTTTAAACAGGGGGCCAATTCACTGTCCCTCAGACCATTGGAGGGCCGGACTATAGTTTAAAAAAAAAAAACTATGAGTAAATTCCTATGACACTGCACATATCTTATTTTGAAGTAAAAAACAAAATGGGAACAAATACAATTCACACCAAAGCATGTGGCCCACATAGGCCGTAGTTTGAGGACCCCTGCTTTGGGGTTCTCTAAGTATAAGATCATGTCATCAGCAAAAAGGGAGAGTTTGATCTCCTCTGCACCCATCTGAATGCCCTTTATTTTGTTGTCTTGTCTAATTGTATTGGCTAGAACTTCCAGCCCTATGTTGAATAGCAATGGTGGCAGAGGACACCTTGTCTGGTTCCAGTTCTAAGAGGAAAAACTTTTAGTTTTACTTCATTCAGTAAAATATTAGCTGTGGATTTATCATAAATAGACTTGATCAATTTAAGAAATGTGCTACCTATACCTATACTCTTAAGTGTTCTAATTAGAAAAGGATGCTGAATTTTATCGAATGCTTTTTCTGCATCTATTAAGAGGATCATATAGTCCTCTGGTTTTGCTTCTGTTGATACAGTGGATAACATTTATGTACTTTCAAATATTAAACCAACCCTGCATCCCTGGGATGAAACCTACTTGATCATGATGTGTGACTTTTTTGATGATAAACTGTCATCTATTGGCCAAAATTTTGTTGAGAATTTTTGCATCAATATTCATTAGTGAAATTGTTCTGAATTTATCCTTTTTAGTTGGGTCTTTACCTGGTTTTGATATAAGTTTGATATTTGCTTCATAGAACGTACTGCGGAAGATTCCTTCCACCTCAATTTTTTGGAATAATTTCTGTAGTATAGGAATAAGCTCTTCTTTGAAAGTTTGATAAAAATTCCAGTGTGAAGCCATCCGGACCAGGGCATTTTTTTTTGTTGGGAGATTTTTTATTGTTTCCTTGAACTCAGTGCTTGAAATTGGTCCATTCAGGAGATCTATTTCATTTGGGATAAATCTAGGGGGAGGGTGTGATTCCAAATATTGATCCATTTCCTTCACATTGTGAAATTTCTGGGCATAAAGTTTCTGGTAGTATTCAGAGATAATCTCTTGTATTTCTGTAGCATCAGTCGTTATTTCCCCTTTATTATTTCTGATTGAGGTTACTAAAGATTTTACCTTTTTATTTCTAGTTAGTCTGGCCAAAGGTTTATCTATTTTATTTATTTTTTCAAAAAACCAACTCCCTGTTTCATTACTTTTCTGAATAATTCTTTTGTTTTCAATTTCATTGATCTCTGATTTAATTTTGGACATTTCTTTTCTTCTGCTGGGTTTAGGCTTAGATTGTTCTTCTTTTTCCAATTCCATCAAATGGCTTGTGAGTTTGTTGATACACTCTCTTTCTGTTTTTCACATGTAGGCTTCTAAAGTGATAAATTTTCCTCTCAGGGCTGCTTTTGCTGTATCCTGTAGGTTTTGGTAGTTTGTGTCTTCATTGTTGTCATACTCAAGGAAGTTAATGATTTCCTTTTTTATTTCTTCCTGCACCCAAGTGTCATTCAGCATAAGGTTGTTTAACTTCCATGCCTTTGGGTGAGGTTGAGCATTTTTGTTGGAGTTGAGTTCCACTTTTAGTGCCTTGTCATCTGAAAAGATGCAAGGTAGAATTTCAATTCTTTAGATCCTGCTCAGGTTTGTTTTGTGTCCTAGGATATGATCAATTTTGGAGAATGTTCCATGGTATGATGAGAGGAATGTTAATTCTATATCTTTGGGATATAGCGTTCTATATACATCTATCAAGCACAGTTGTTCCAAAGTCTCATTTAAATCTCTAATATCTTTATTTAATTTCTGTTTAGAGGATCTGTCCAGCTCTGAGAGAGGGGTGTTAAAGTTCCCTGTTATTATTGTGTTATAGGATATTGTATTGCTCAGACTAAGCAAGGTCTGTTTCAAGAACCTCAAAGCATTTAAATTGGATGCATAAATATTTAAAATTGAAATGTCTTGTTGTATTTTTCCCTTAACCAATAAGATAACCATCTTTATTTTTTTAACTTTAGTTGCTTTAAATCGACATGTATCTGAGAATAAGATTGCAACTCTTTTCTTCTGAGTTCCGTTTGCCTAAAAAATTGACTTCCAACCCTTAACTCTGAGTTTTAATTTGTCTTTTGATGTGAGGTGTGTTTCCTGCAGACAGAAAATAGATGGCTTGTGTTTTTTAATCCAATCAGCCAATCTATGCCTCTTCAGTAGGGAATTCAAGCCATTGACATTTATTGAGATAATTGGGAAAGATGGCGGCTGAGTAGCAGCTTCTGTGCAGCTGGGCACAGTGAGAATGGGAAGAGAGGACCCCAGTCATCTCTGACTAGTGGGTTTTTCCCAGAGGCTTCCCTTTGTTTATACAGGAGGTCAGTGAGAGACTTCTGGACCCCACAAGGAGGATAGAAGCAGTGGAAAACTGGCAAGTGGTGGGTGCGTTTGTTCAGTCAGAAGCTGCCTGCAGCTGTAACCACAGCAATGGCAAGATTGCAAGCAGGAAAAGTCTTACCTGGGGGCTGTTTTAGTTTTGGGGAGCTTGGACACTCAATTAAACTGCCGTGGGAGATCTTGAGTCAGTGTGCGGATGACTTTGGTGTTGTCTGGAGCCCCAGACTGAGTTGCTGATCTGCTGAGCTGGAAAGGAGCTAATATTGTTCAGCTGTGGGCCGCCTGTGTGTGTTGCAGCTCCAGAATCAGCCGGAAGAACTTAGGTGAGTAATCGAGTCACTGAGTTGCCCAAAGCGGGGATTGAGACGCTGGGCAAGTGAGGAGACCCAAGTGTTTGGCAAATTGACAGCCATGGCCTTCAGGGACATAGGGGGAGACTGGACTTGGCGCACTGGATAAGCAGGCAGCCACAACAGGAAAGATCCCAGAGATAAGTGCTTTCACTGGAAAGCTTCTGCTTGGCCAAGGTTTATGGCTTGGAGTGTCTTTTGAGTGGGTTGAGGAGTTATTTGGGCTCCCAAGCCTGCAGGGTGTGAGTAATCAGCAGAGGCCTCCAGTCCCCATCTTGTACAGGTATATCAACATTGTGATTAAGATCTCATACCTCAGAAGATCACCTGTTGCCTAGTCAATACTTAGCAAGATTATATACTGTTTGGTTTCTTGCTTGTGGGGTTTGGGGTTTTGGTTTGTTTTTTTGGTTTGTTTGTTTTTTGTTTAAATTTCAACATTTTTCCTTGGTATTTTTTTCTTTTCTTTTTTTTTTCACCATTCTAGTTTAAATACAATCTTCCATTTTTGCCTTCTTCAACAATTAGAATTACATTTTTGCTAGTGTTTTTGTCCCTATTTTTCCCCCCCTAAGTTTTTCCCATAAGGGTTTTGCTTGTTTGTTTTGGTTCAATTCACAGTATTTTTGTCTTTCCGCTATACCTGGTGGAGGTGGGGGATTGTGTTTGAGCTGGCTGGCAAAGAGCTGTTGTCCTCAAGGGAATCACCCAACCCAGCACCCTCAGAGGTTGGGGGTCTTCAAGGTTGGGCCCTAGTACCCTACTACACACCTAGAGTTCTCCTGTTTCTCTCTTTCAGTGCTTCTTTTCTTTTTGTTAATATTTCCTTTTACTTACCCCCTTTTCTTTCTTTTCTTTTTTTCTCTCTCTTCTTTAAATCTTTTTTCCCTTCTTGCTCCTCAATTTTTTCAGTCCTCTGGTCTTGCACCAAAAGGATTTGTTAAAACCTTAAGCCAGTGCTACAGTAACTTAAATGATTTATAATTTTCAGTGTAGAGACCTTTTACCTCCTTAATTATATTTATTTCATAGTAATTATTTATTTATTTTTACAGTATTGTAAATAACTTTGTTCATTGGGTTTTTTTTGTTTTGTTTTTTTGAGACAAAGTCTCACTATGTCACCCTTGGTAGAGTGTCATGGTGTCACAACTCACTGCAACCTCAACTCTTGGGCTTAAGTGATTCTCTTGCCCCAGGGTCCCAAGTAGCTGGGACTACAGGTGCCCACCACAACACCCGGCTATTTTGTTGTTGTTGTTGTTCTTGTTGCAGTTGTCATTATTGTTTAGCAGGCTAGGGCTGTGTTTGAAGCCCCCAGCCTCGGTGCTTGTGGCTGGCATTGTAACCACTGTGCTACAGGTGCCAAGTCTGTTTCATTATTTTCTTGATTTCTCCTTTATATGGTTCCCTATTAGTCCATAGAGACATTACTGATGTACTACAACTTTACTGAGTTTGAATCTTTAGAGTTTCCTACATACAAATTTCTGGTAGAGTCTTTAAGGTTTTCATGTTGTCTGTAAGTAGAGACATTTTAATTTCTTCCTTTCCCATTTGAATCCCTTTTATTCCTCTCTTGCCTAGTTGCTCTGGCTAGTACTTCCAGTACAATGTTGAATAGAAGTGGGAAGAGTAGGAATTCTTATCTTGTTCTAGATCTTAGAGGAAAATTTTTCAACATTTTCCATTTAATATTATGTTAACTGTGTGTTTCTCGTTCATGGCTTTAATTGTATCCACATACATTCCTTCTATACGTAATTTGTTAAGAGTTTTTTTTATTATAAAAGGATGTTAAATATTGTCAAATGCTTTTTATGCATCTAAAAATGTGAAATGATAATATGAATTTTGTCTTTCATTCTGTTTAATGTGATGTTTTACAATTTTTTTTTTTACTTCAACCGTCTTCTGATTATATTTTTATTTCACATTAATATGAGGGGACAAATTTTTAGGTTGAATTGTTTCCAATTCTAGGGTGAAGTCCAAATTTTAGTTGAGTCCTTCACTCCAGGGCATGCTGAATGTCACACTGTGCACATTACGTGAGATCCCACCAAACAGCCTTCCCCCCATATTTGTACGTTACCATTTGTGTCAGTGTGGAGTTGTTTATTCATAGATTTAATATTAGTACTGAATACATTGAATATTATTTTTTGCCATTCTTAAGATACATTACTAAGAAGAATGTGTTTCAACTCCATCCAGGAAAACATAATAGGTGTAAATTCTCCATCTTTTCTCATGGCTGAATGGTACTCCATTGCTTTGAATATGTTGAACTATCCTTGCATCTCTGAGATGACTTCTACTTCATCACGGTGAATTTTATTTTTTAATGTGCAGTTGAATTTGATCTGCTAATATTTTGTTGAGGAATTTTGCATATATGTTCAGCAGGAATATTGGCTTGTATTTTTCTTTTTTGTATGTGTACTTTTCTGGTTTTGGTATCAGGTTAGTAGTGATCTTGTAAACTGAAGTGGGAAGTATTCCCTCCTCTTCAATTTTGTGAAAGAGTTTGTTTGTTTTTTTGTGTGAGAAAGAGTCTTATTTTGTTGTCCTGGGTAGAGTATTGTCATGTTATAACTCATAGCAACCTCAAACTCTTAGTCTCAATTAAGACTCTTACCTCAGCCTCCTGAGTCACTGAGACTACAGGGACCAGCCACAGTGGATGGCTAATTTTCTATTTTTAGTAGAGACTGGCCTTGCTCTTGGTTAGGCTCGTCTCAAACTCCTGAGCTCAAGCAATCCACCTGCTTCAGCCTCTCAGAGTGCTAGCATTACAGACATGTGCCACCATGGCTTGCTGGTATTAGAGCTTTAAATGCTTGGTGGAAACTCAGCAAGGAAGCTATCAGGTCTTGGGTTTTTATCATGGAGACTTACTTTTTTATTACAGATTTAGTACCCTTACTTGTTATTGATCTGTTCAGATTTTTTAATTTCTTCACAATTCCAACCTGATAGGTTCTGTGTGTTAAGAAATTTATCTGTTTCTTCCAGGTTATCCAATTTATTGACATTACAGTTCTAAATGTTTCTTATAATATATTCCAAACTTGTCTAAGTACTGAGTACATAGTGAGAGTACCCTTACTCCAGGATGTTCATCTCACAGGACAGGACTCTCCATAATGTCGTTTTTGAATAATATCCTAACATGCTCTGGTGAGTCAATTGTCAAGCTGGTACTTAATGCTAAACAATTAGTTATACAGTCAAGTGAAATATAATCCAAGAACAAAGCTCCCACTTACAAGTGTAACAAATTATCACTACTGATGTTACTACTCTTACCTCTACCTCTTTAAACTGCTTTGATAAATTTATTTTCTGATAATTGACTAATATGCAACCTTTACTGGGGAAGCTAAGCAATGCACATTTTCCTGATTTATTTTTGTGCAATTATTAGTCTAGAATTTGCAATTTTCTAATATTTTAACTTGAATACTAAAGTGGATAGCAATTTATAATTAAATTTTAGCTATAAAACTATAACATATATCCAAGTGGAGCACTATAGAATAAGACATTATTAATTAATAAATTTATAAATCATTTATATTTAGGTAAATTGAGGTAAATCAGATGCTGACAACTTGTGCTGTCTTTTCTTCCCTAACCTCCCAAAAACCCCACATCTAGTTCACATCTACTGAGTCTTTGACTAATGTGTCATTGCATTTCACATTCCCTTTATCTCTGTAATTCATATGAAATTCCATTTATAGCAGAACAATAGTGGGCACATTTTACCTCTAATAAAGATTACTCATCAATTCTACTGTGCTTTTAATTCATCACTGCTAACCTTAATATATCCCATTTAATGCCAGGAATTATGCCATCAGAACCATTGAAATAATTTAGTCTTCTTAAAAAAGAGAAATCAGAAGAACACTTAAAAATGTGTGGAACATTGCGTGTGTGTTTAATAATACACATGTATAAAATCAAGTGTTCCCCACCTAATATTAACACCTAATTTTTGTTATCTTGCAATCTTATAAAATGATAATTAATAAGTCTTAGAAAATGTGTTTGCCTTTACTTTAAAAGAAAATATTTTATCAATATAGGCGTACAAGACAGCCTATGAATTTTGATAGTCCAAAATACAGAAATGGAATACTCTTATTAAAATTTTTCCCTACCTGAACTATTCCTTCCTTTTACAATGAAGATATAGTTTGTTAGAGAATTAGCCTTCAAGTCTTAGTTCAAGAATAGGTAAAAATGCACATGGGATCCCTCAGTCTCTTCGGAAGATAATTAAAGTGAACATTCTCTGAATAATGCTTAATAAGTAAAATGCTACTTGATTTGGACTAAAATTTTCTGACAATATTTGGGGGGCAATCCTTAAAAAGCGTTGCCAGATTATCCCCAACCTGATTTAGCTAACCATTCAGCTTCATTAGCATCCTGGAATGGCTATTCCAGGTTCTGTGTTTGTGGATTAGGGAAATTACAATGAGCTTTTCTCTGAGCGCTCCTCTGTGGAGGTATAACATTAAAATCAAAAGATAAACAATTTCATGGAAGCTTGATATTTGAATACGGTGATGCCCTCTTCCTTGTTTTCAGTGGAAAACTCTCTTTCCTCATCCCCAAAATATATTTCCAAGGTGAGAAACTTCCTCCAAAAGTCTACAGAGTTTGGCCCAGTCCCAGAGCTGAAGGAGATACTTTTCAGAACATTGAATCTGCTGGTGCTTCTGACACTGGCATCAACAGTGAACCATAGCAACTTTTAAGACATTTCTAAATAGCAAGCAGTGAGGTAGCAGCTATAAATATGTTATCACACTTGTGAAGCAGATAAAACTGTTATTATTCTATGATTGATATAAACGAGCCCCCAGTGATAAAGTTATTTATTTACTGTAATTCTGGCATAGAACTAAGGACTTTTTGTTACCTCCTTTAAGACTTACAGTTACCTTACATATTCATAGTCCCTCACTAGGTAGGGTCCCACTACTATCATACTACTATTATGTGGGGAAAGCGATTGACAGATCCAAAGAATAAAAATTTAAAAATAGCAAGCCTAACAGAATGCTGCAACATTCCAACCTTAAGACCATGAAATTCCTTGCCTTAGTCCAAAGCCCACTTTCAGAACATGCAAATGCATCTTCCTGAGGTCCATCTCCCAAGGATAGATTATATTCCAGACGGATATGCTCTTAGGCCGGACATGGTCACAGAACAGCTGGTTGGGGGACTTGTAGACAGAGCTTGGATGGGCTCTGGTTTTTACATGAGTGCAACCTAAAGTGTCCAGGGTCAGCAAGTGAGCTGGAAGGGGGAAGAGATAGAAGCGTGGACTACGGGTGGGAGACAGCAGATCAGAGACTAGCTAGTTCTCTTTGTTCAGAACTTTCATGATTTCAAGAATTTTAAATCCTAAATTGTGACTTTCAGGTCACTATGGAAATATCAATGTTAAATTGCTTTGTATCTTTTACATATTTGTAAATATTTGCTCTATTCCATATATATTCTTTTTTTTTTTTTTTTTTTTTTGAGACAGTGTCTCACTCTGTCCCCCTGGGGGAGAGTGCCCTGGCATCATAATAGCTCACAACAACCTTGAACTCCTAGGTTCAAGTGATCCTCCTGCCTCATCCAACCAAGTAACTGCAATTGCAGTGCCTGCACAATGCCCAGCTAGTTCCTCTATTTTTAGTAGAGATGGGGTCTCGCTCTTTCTCAGGCTGATCTCTAACTCTTGAGCTCAAGCAATCCACCTGCCTCAGCCTCCCAGAGTGCCAGGATTACAGGAGTGAGCTACAGTGCCTGGTCTGCCATGTATATTCTGGATTTTAGTTTGACATTGTCTGGTATTGGAAGAGATTTTCATAGCCCCTATGTACAAATGAGAAAACTTAGAAAAGTTAAATAATTTGGCTGAAGCCGCAAATCCAGAGATAGAAATGGTTTAAAAAATACTGTTGTCCTCTCTCTCCCTGTTATAAGCACACACTGCTAATATTTGGGAAAACTTAAGCCCCATTTCATTGATGTCAAACTTTTCAGTGATACCCATGTGATAGAGTTTTAAAAATATAAAATGCCACCTTAAGGTGAGCAGAAGGTAGGCATAGGTAGATGTCTGCAAAGTTGTAGTAAGCACTCAATAAACATTTGTTGAAAGAATGGATGAATTTAATACATCTAAGTTGACATTTATAGTCAAACTTCCATGACCTCATATATAATGCATGAGTGTAATCCATCATAGATCTCATACCTTAAAATAGAGAGAGAAGTATAATGATGGGTAAAAACTCTCCATCCAGTCTGGATATGAGCAAAAACCTTCCTTCTCCACCATCATTATTCTTTCTACAAAGTGATTTATTTAAAAAAAAAAAAAAACTAAAAAGAGGAAGAGTGAGTAGGGGAGAAAGAAAAAGAAGGAAAAAAAAACAAAGAAATAAAATAAAACAATGCTGCCTATTTCAACATAGGCTTTCATCTAGGAAAGAAAAAGCTGTGTCCTCAAATCTATACAAACAACCTATAAAATCAAAACCCAACCTATCAATCAATGTCTCCTGCAAGGCAATAGCATCTTCCCCTGACATACCTCCCTGAGTGATTCAGCAAAAGCCAAAATTAGCAACTCAATTGATTATGAACCATTCGGGTAAATGGGTCGTAAAGAGAGATTTAAGAGTTGAAAGGGAGCCAGTGCTACAAATTGCCAAAGGGATGTGATGGGCTCTGGAGGGTGCATGGCAGAGGCAGGAGCTCACTTCAGAGGACAAGCACCTGGAGACAGGAGCCATAAACCACATCTGGAAAATACATTTAAATCCTGGAAAAGATCAGCATGTCTATAGATAAAAACTTCCACAGACACAGGGGACAAGCCTCTGAAAGGGTCAGATGGAGGGCTAGCTCTACAGCTGGTACACCCAAAACAGCTAGTGATGAATGCCTCTGGAGCTAGGCTCATTGGCGTGCTGGAGAGGTTGATTTAATACAGAAAGTTACATCAGTTGTGAAATGAGACTTCACCAGCAATGCAGCATTAATAATCCTTTGTTTTTATGTAGGAGGGCTGTATTATCTTTACTATGGGCTTAAAAATCCCCTTTAGGATTTCTGGTAGCTTAAGTGTCTCTCACTAACTGGAGCTCAGTTAAATTGCTTATAAGAACAGAGGAAAGTGGTTGTAAATTGCCGACTTCCCAATTCCCATAGCTACTCAAGAATCTTGCACAGTTGAGGGACATTAGTATCTCATGCAACCCTACTGCAGTCTTGGAAAATAATATTTAAAAAAGAAGGGAAAAAAAAAACCCAAAAAACCTCTGTTCTTTCCCAACACTTTTGCTGCACTATTATTTAATCTCAAATAAAAATAATTTCATCTCTCATTTTCTTTATGACCTTGGTACCAGGCAGGATAATCACTATCAGTTTTGTTTTTAATCTTTGATGACTTCTGGGCTTTTCTGGGACAGTAAATACTTCTGAATGACATAACAGTTTTCATATCCCTAAACGTCTGTCATTAACAGTCACAGCTCTCTGCAGGCACCCAGTATTCTAAAGGGGCAGGCAAGACAGTGACAAACAGTCCTTGACTGTGTACTTGGATTTGAGGAGTGTTATTGAAAGTCTTAATGAAAGGCCATTGTGTGAGGTGGGGTGGGGGTGTATGCAAACACAAAGTAGCAGGAGGCATTCTTGAGATCCAATCTCCCTTGACAATGTCAAGGAACAAATCTCTGCCTGTGTCTAGACTGAACAATTACATAGGCATTGAACATGGGACTTAAACCTCAGGGACACAGATGTTCCATATGGATGGTATTTACCAAAGTAATTGCTCGCTTCTGAATATCCCAGAGGAGCTAACAGTTAATTAAAGCACATAAGCTGGCCAGTTACTGTGGCAAGAAGTAAGGAACTTTGAATAACCCAGGAAAAATACACCCAAAGCTCATAAGCAATTTATTTACCCATTCATTCCTAACGTCCCCTCCGGAGTTTTTTCACATTGACATAATATCATATTCATTCAGCATTCATTCAACAAATATGTATTAAATGCCAACCGGATGTCAGTCAATGTGCTCAGCACTTGGGAATGAGAGAAGAGAGAATGCCTTAGACCTTAGACAATTTATAGACTAAAGAGGAAAATATTCCCAGGGTTGAAGTAAAGTAAAGAAAGACATATTGTAAACCTCAAGAAAAACGTTTATTACTCTGCCCAGAATACCTGGTTGCACTGAAATCTCGAGTGATGAATAGGATGGAGGAGTCAGGGCATTTTAGGCAGAAAGAGTAACTTAGGTAGAAGCAAAAAGTAGTATATTTGGAAAAGAAGAAGTTTAGAATCAATGGATTACAGAATTAAAAGCAGACAAAAAGACACCCAAAAAGTAAATTGGGTCTGATTCTTAAAGGCACTTATATTTTAAATGAAGGAATTTAGTTCTTATACTCCCGATAATGGGAAGCCATTAGAATTATAAAACTAGGAGAAAATTTGTATTGCAGAAATCACTTAGGCAGTACAGGACCGGCTGTGCTGCTCTGGGCTTTATCCTATTATATAACTTTGCCATCATGAACATGAAGTTTTTAAAGTCACTATAAAAGAGGAGGAAAAGATAAGAGGACGAGACTGCATATATTTTAAAGATAAGCCTTATATCACATCTGGACACATCCCATTGGCCAGAACTGATTCTTTGAACCTTGACCTAACTATCCATGTGCCCAGAAAGAGGAAATGGTGGTTGAACACAGGGTGTTGTCTCGCCACTGAACATGGAAATGGACTGGGGATGATTATTATAAGAAAGGAAAGATACTAGGAGACTGGGAGGCTTTCAGTAAGATAGTAAACAATCAAATTAGGACATTAGGAATGAAGATGTGGATGGAATTGAGAGATATATAAGAGAGAAAAAAATGATATTTAGTAATGAATTTCTAATGAAAAATTAGAAACAAAAAAAATATTTAGGATGGACTCCGAGATTTCTAGCAAAAGCAGGTGAATGACTGTTGACATTGACCAAGATGAAGAATAGGAAAGTAATAGTTTGAGCAAGTTTGTGGAGACACCAGATAATATGAGGAGATGGATATGGGATGTGCCTAAACTGAATGTGTTACAAATCTGTAGATGTCCATTTGAGAAATGAAAAATCAGGCTGAAAGCTTGAGAAAAATATCAAAACTACCAATTAATTTGGATCAGACTCCTTAGAAATCATTGCAATCATTTTGTCTTACAAATGCAGAAACTGAGTCTGGAGAGCTTAAGCAGTTTGTCAAGCAGCACTCATAGTAGCAGAGCTCACAAGAAACTTAGTGTAATTAACTTCTCTGTACAATATCCTTTCCATTACTGAGGCACCATTACTTATTTAGCAATAGTAATAGTTATTAATCAAAAGACATTTTGATTAGGTACAATGCAACCGAACATCTCTCAGAATAAATATTTTATAATTAGGGAATATAATCTTCCGGCATTTTGTTGGTGTTATTTTTGTTAAAAACAGGTAACAAATAAATGACATGGCAGAGACCAGCTAGCTATTCACCAAACTACTTCCATCTTACTCCTAGAAAAACAGATGAAGTACATTCTGTACTCCCTCTTGCAGTTAGATGCTGTCAGGTGTATTCACCTGCTAGAGCAGCTGTAAGTACCATAAATGGGGTGACTTAAATGACAGAAACTTTTTGACACAGTTCTACAGGCTACAAGTCCAAAGGCAAGATGTTGGCAGAGTTGGCTCCTTCTGAAGGCCGTGAGGCCGGATCTGCTCCAAGCCTTTCCCTTCCACTTGTAAGTGGTCATCCTCCTTGTCTCTTCAGATTCTCTTCCTCTGTATTTGGCTTTGGGTTCAAAGGGCAACTTTTTTAAAAGGACACCAATCATCTTGGAGTAGAGTTAGAAAGGTCACATTATGAGATAATGGAAGTTAAGAACTCAGCATATGAATTTAGTGGGGAGAGGGAGTGCCACAGTTCATCCCATTATACCAAGTGACTGACTTCTGGATAATGGACTGTATGGAAAAGAGTATAAAACATTTTTATCTCTAGGCCATTAAAAAATCTTCATGGTGTAAAGCTCCAAGCTCTAATCCCTTCTGTCATGAGAAAAATGGGCACAGTAACTATGGTAGCCATAAGCTGAAGTGGCAGCACTACTGGATGAAAGAGAACAAGGGCAATTGAATCATCCCTGGAAGACCTGTCAGCCTGCTAAGTCATAGGCCTTCAACATTACACAGCATGAAATAAACATAAATGGTGTTTAAGCCATTGTACAAACTGAATTTGTTCAACAAATAGCTTTATAAAACTCATAAAAGTAGTCTTAGGCTGACAACACACAACTCATGTATAGGTACATACACAGAGAAATACCTAAAAAATGAATTACTTATCTAATGAGGTCCAGAATACATGTATCCCTCTGAAAAGGAGGAAATGGGTTTATTTACCTTAATTTGTAAAACATACTGGTTAAGATTCTCAGTAAATTCTCTAATAAGGTGAGTTCTCAAAATTTTGGAAAAAAACATCTACAAACCCCAGCTGTGGGGATTCCCAAATGACCCATCAAATTCTCCAGCTCGCTGAGGCCTTAGACTGTATCTTCATCTGTACTTCAGGTTTCAAGATAAATTGGTAAAACTCATGCTACAGGAAGATACTAATGAAATATTTACAATTTATTTTATGGAACTGATGTTTTTGAAGGTTTTACTATTAGCATCAAATTCTACTAAACAATTATAAAGATTTTGGGTTGCTTTCCCATTAGTTGGCATTTATAGAAGAATATTACTACTTGTGGTAGAATTTTACATCATGTTATTAAATAACCAAGGTCACCTGAAGTTAAATGAGCCTAGAAAATACAGTCTGGAGAAGTATTTCACCAGATCTGTTGATACTGTGAGTCACAGAAGTTTTTAAATTTGGATTATAATGCAAAAATTTGAAGATAAATTCTCTTGCACCATTGACGAGCAGCACGATTTTAGCTCCGAACCATTCCAATTCCATTCAAAGATTTGGCTTCTAAATTCTAATAATCTGTCTCAGTGTGTACTAAACTTAATACCTTGCACATTTGGTGAGACACAATAGCAGTATGCATTTGTCGGTGACTCATACTTACTAGTTATCACCTGTATTGGTGGAGATATGGAGCAGATAGAAATTAATCTGTAGCATGTTAATTCCAAAGATAAAATTAGAACTTGTACTTTAGGAGAGAACTGCATAATTGCTTGAAAAACTGTATTAATAACCAAATGCTCAAATAAGCAGAACAACTTTGTTATTACAATGTTCTTTGCCAAAATAAATCTGCTCATACATTTGCCAATTTCATTTTGCCCAAAAGTTCAGTGGGTTCAATTGCTGAGTTGTTTCGTTTTACTGGAATCTTTAGGACATTGCCAAAATAACAAAAATAAATAATTGAAGTCAAACTGGGACCGTTTGGGGACAGTCAATTATTTTTCCCCTTGATTTTCTTCTCACCTTTTAGAGCACCCGTGTTTAGTAAATTTCTGTTTGGTGTATATTCTTCTCTCCTACAGTTAATGTCTTTATTCATTTGATCAACACTTATTAAACATTTCCTACGTGGTTATCCTAGAGAAACATTTAGAATACAATTGTGAGTAAATAAGACCAAGTATCTACCTTGTGTAGAAGAAGACAGACAATTAAACAATAGTAATAATGCAGCTCAACATGAATACAGCTTTAAACTCATGACTGGTTTCAGATCTTTTGAGTTTGTGATAGATTTCAGAATAAGAGCTAAACTGCTTTAGATTCATCATCAGGCAATATAGCAGTAGTGTAATTATACATACTGCCTGGAAATATTAAAATAAACATGTTGCTAAGTGCATGCATTTCTACTTTGTCAATCATAATTTAGAATAGCAGGCATCAGAGAATTTCAGGAAACCAAATTCAAGTTAAAGTTTTGTAAGTTGCATACCTTTGGGGGGAAACTAGACTTTATCTCTCTTACTGTATCATCTTTTAAATGTAGCAGACTTAAAACAACAGCAGGAAAGTACATCTTTGCATGTTAATTAAAATCTTCTTCACCTAATAAGACATTCGAAAAATCCTCAGATATTTTGCCATACATCATAAATATGTTAACTACTCTTTATACAAAATTGTCTTGTTTTCCTCAAATAATTATAGTGTTTATGTCATGCTAATAAGTCATTCAATGGAAAGTCATTCAAAGTCTTTCATTGTCCACTGTACACAGGGAGAATAAAAAGATGAACAAATCAAAAACAAAGGGATAATTACCTGCATCAACTATTTAATAACAGTAGTTGATTTTCTATTTCCAGGCACCTCAACAGAAAGTAGTTGCTTACATTTATGTAACATCCAATAATAATAGTTCCAAAGTGTATTAGAAATTTCACATAACAAAACCTCTTTTGCATCACCTCTTATCCGTAAAGAGAGGCATCACACATGAAAGCATAAGAAAGAAAATATTGTTAAATCAATTTGTCCTTACATTGCTACTTTTTAAAAATGAAGAATTTGTTCAACATAATATTAGAGAAACTAATATCACTACTGAAAAATCCTCTCAGATTATGTTAGGTAAAACATGGCCTCTGTAGCAGAATATTTCTAAATGATTCTAAAAGAAGTAACACTGATAATCCAGTTGTTTGTAACACATGCAATAAAAACAGGTATTAATCATTACTCATTCCAGAGCTCCATATAAGGTACTATACAAAGACAAGATTTTGACAAAATTCAACATTTCTAAAACTTAGATTCACTGAGAAATTCAGTTGAATTAGTCATGGTCTGTAAGTATGATTAGTGGCAGTGATTCAATTATATTTTTAAAAACTGAATGACTTAGTTATCTGGGAGAAAAATGATGTTTCCTTGTTTCTTATGGTTGAACAAGTAGTCACTATCAATTACAGTAATTTGAAAACAAATAAGTTTCTTAATTAAGTTTAGTACTACGGTATTCAAACTCAATTCTATTTCAAGATAAAGTAGATTTGGCTACAAATGTTATCTGATCATTGTTTTACTTCCAAATAAAAATAGAATGAAAAGGGATATATTACAGGCATTTCAGCATCACCATGGAGTATGTGCTGTGATATTAATTCCTCTTCATAAATGTCTTTGAGATGAAATATTATAAAGTGTTATGGTTAAGCTACTATATGTATAAAACAAATCATTGCCCATATATTTATCCATTCAGTCTTCTTTTCAGAAATGAGTGCTGGCCCTACATTGGGGCACCTTTTACAAGTCTTACATTAAGCTCTTCCATGGGAAGATGAATTAAATTTGCACAAAATCCATGTAAGGTAATATTATCCTCATAAAAATCATTCCTTTATGAGTCCCATATTGGGCGTCCTTCTCTGTCCATATTCTGAAGTTGTCTGGTGTCTTACTTCATAAATATATACAGAAATTCAATGCCAAAATTAACTAATTACCTGGAGCATAACTCCATGTAGGAGAGCAGCACAGCAAAGTTAGCCAAAGTTTCTTTGCAGTAGACATAGTTACTCCAGTTTAATTTTGTATATGTTCTACTACAAAAATTGATTTTAGTGTAAATTTATTAATTTAACACATAAATATTGAGAACTTATAATTTCCCTGGTGCAAAGACAAAAGCGGTAGAAAAGATAATTTTGCCTTCATACAATGTGTGTTTGTGTGTGTGTGTGTGTGTATTTAACCAGGAGATATTATTGGAATATGGCAGACATCCATGTACATGGACACAAAGTAATTACTATCATATTGGTTGTGATCACAAGTAAATCTAATATTGCATGTGTATACTATTTCTACTACATACTCTCAGTTTTTCATTCTCTCCTATAAATATAATTCATAAATCTCTTCATTTTGAAAGTCTTGAATAGTGAGGATGAAGGAAAGGTAACACAAAATAAAAGAGGCAAGATTCCTGTTTCTTAGGAAAACAAAACTGGTTATTCTTCCATTCCATGCCCCACTTCTAAAAGAAATAATTACTAATTTTAGGAAGAAATAAATGAGAAGAATTTAAACTCTTGATAAAATGAGAATCAAGCTATTAAAATGCCAATCACAAGAATAATGACTTTGAATTATGTGCCCTAAGTGAACTTGGAGAAAGGCCTTTGATCAGAACCTTACCTTAAAGCTAAGAGGAGTCAGGAGAAGCTGAGGGAAAGGTTTTTAGAGCAGGGCATTTTGAGGTTGCTTTTCTAAATTAGCCATTGGATCTGTTAAAACAAAAGAAATGTGAATCTGTGAAAAAAATAAAAGAATACTTTCTCTAATGAAGACAGATGAATGGCTAACAAACATTTGAAAAAAATGGTCATCTTCCCTGATGATTAAAGAAACACAAATCACAAATCCAGATCACCCTGAGATGGCACCTGACTCCAGTGAGAATGGCCCACATCACAGAGCCTCAAAGCTGCAGATGCTGGTGTGGATGTGGAGAGGGAACACTTTTACACTGCCGGTGGGATTGCAAACTAATTCAGCCTTTTTGGAAGGAAATATGGAGAATCCTCAAAGAACTCAAATTAGACCTCTCATTTGTTCCTCCACTTCTATTACCAGGCATCTACCCAGAAGGAAAAAAAAAAAAATTTTATCATAAGGACATTTGCACTAGACTGTTTATTGCAGCTCAATTTATAATTGCCAAAACATGAAAACAACCTAAATGCCCACCAATCCAGTAATGGATTAACAAGCCGTGGTATACGTACACCATGGAATACTGTTCAGCCATTAAAAAAGATGGAGACTTTACATCTTTCGTATTAACCTGGATGGAATTGGAACACAGTCTTCTCAGTAAAGCATCACAAGAATGGAGAAGCAAGAATCCAATGTACTCAATTCTAATATGAAGGCAGTAGATGATCTAATACAGGGGGGCGGTAGGGGAAGGAAGAAGCAGGAAGAGGGGAGGAGTGAGGGGGATGGGGGGTCACGGTGTATGGCACCTCTTGGGGGCAGGACACAATTATAAGAGGGACTTTGCCTAACAAATGCAATCAGTATAACCTGGTTCTTTGTACCCTCAATGAATCCTAAACAATAAAAAAGGCATAAAAAATTAAAAGAAAATAATGCCCATTTGTATTTTGAAATATACTCAAAGAATGGTTTTCAAAATATCCCAGTAACCAAACACTTTATTCAAATAATAAACAAATCCAGTCTACATAGCAACAATAAATCAGCTGCTCTGGTGCAAGCTGCCCTATCATGCAGTATGTAGGGCACCCCTTCTCCCCATCTTTTCCCATTTTAGGAGCTGCTGACTTATCTCTACCCAGTCTGCATCTCCAAACAAGGCTGGTTTTGCCGTCAGACCTGTATTTGAATAGTGATAGTTCTCTGTTACCTTTGTCACCTGAATTGAACCATTCCAAATGTTCAGTCTCAGTTTTGTCATCTGCAAAAAGAGAGTTTAGGTCATAAACTTGATGGGAAAATAAAATGAAATAATATATGTAAAATGCTAGTCATAGAGCCAGTGGTCATTTTTACAAATAGAAGGAGGCTTGCAGTTTGGATTTTGAGGTACATGAGAATTTGTGGCAAGATATCAAATTACCAGGTTTCATTTTTTGATAGTGATAAATAAATGTATTTGTATCTGCAACTATGAACTTAAATCTAAAATAGATGGAAAGTTCTAAACTTATAGATAGTTGTGGGTTTGCTTCTATAACTTTTGCAAGGTGATTGGGGAGCACTTAAAGAGTGAATCAACTAGAATGAAATTTATAAGCTTGAGATTTTTCTGTAAGTGTATTTTTTCACTTTTGTTCTTTCAGTTTATATTTTTAATGAGAGCAAAAGATTTCATAATATTTGACACATTTCTACTTAACTGGGCATTCCCTTGGTTGCCTCTGACTAGTTTTAACCCCTTTGTAATTTGCTCTGGATTATAAAATGTAAAATTGCATAGTTTTACTCTCTGGTATATGAGAACTAGGTAGTTTACATTTTCGGTAAGCCCTCAGTTGCAAGAATAGACAAGAAAGCCATTAGAATCTCAGGTAGCCTGTAAGTCTAACTTGTATGTTCTTCCCTATCCTAGGATGTCTGGGATTTTAATTTTTGTGCCTGTGCTCTTTTAGTTTTGCAATTGAAAACATTTTGATTGGCTCTAAATGGTGTTCAAGGTTTTTTGTTGTTGTTGTTGTTTGTTTATTTGTTTTGAGACAGAGTCTGACTATGTCACCCTTGGTCGAGTACGTGGTGTCACAGCTGTCCGCAACCTCAAACTCTCGGCCTTACGTGATTCTCTTGCCTTGGCCTCCCAAGTAGCTGTGAGTACAGGTACCCACCACAACACCTGGCTATTTTTTGGTGACAGTTGTTGATGTTTAGCAGGCACCAGCCGGGTTCAAACCCGCCAGCCTTGGTGTATGTGGTCTGCGCCCTACTCAATGAGCTACAGGGGGCCAGCCATGTGTTAAAGGATTTTTAAATTTGAATATTTCTGGATAGGACATTGGTTTCTCCCTCAATTCTATTCTTATATACCTTTTACACTTCATTCTTCAGCTCCACATCAATGACTAATGAAAGAACTTCAGTTTGATACTCCCGATAGAAATTGACTTTGGTTACTAAAATCAGATCCTATGTCCCTGAGTGTTACTGCAGACAAAATTTTTTTAAAAAATTTTTATCAATTGATTTAGAGGGTACAACTGGTTTTTGTTACATGGATGAATCATATCACTCTGAAATCAGAGTTTTTAGTAAACCTATCACCAGAGTAGAATCACTGTACCCACCGAGGGTGTCACAGACAGCTTAGGATCATGAGCCAGGGGCTGTCTGGCACAGGAGAGAGGGCATTCTCCCTTCCTCTGTTCTCAAAAGTATTTCTGGCACTTCCTAGTCCCGTAACAGCAGCCTGTCCCATAGGTCAGAACTCCAGCAACATTGCTACTCTCCTGTGCCTCCAATTTCTTTGCAGTTGTCACGGTCCAAACAGGTGCTGGAGAATGATCGTGGATCCGGTGAGAGAGAGACCGAGAGGCTGTGAATTCCCGGGCTAGACAGAGGTGCCTGACATCGTGCAGGGATACGGCCCCTGGTGAGGGGAGCAAACTCTGCACGGGCCTGCAGCCTGGGGCTCTGTTTCCAAGAAGCTCTCAGCTCACCAGCATCACATGAAATTGTCAGGACAGAAGGGGGTTCCAACAGATCGGGAGCTGGCAGGCTGCCACAGGCATGAAGGGAAGAAAAGTGAACACTCTCCTCTGTCCTTTCTGTTGGGCTCTGAATCCCTCAGGGGCCATCACTCTTGAAATTTTTCTCCTTATTGTGCTCAGCCACTGACTCCCATGCGTTCTCCCTAAGAGTAGGTTCTGGCTCCTTTCTGCGGTATTCCACCTCGGCTTTCTCACTTAAACTTCCACTATTTGGGACAATCTGGTGGCCAATGTCTCTAGTCCATCATCTTACCCTGCCAACTGCCACACACATTCTTATTACCCAATTTTTTCTTCCCAGTACTCTTTTTCAGTTACCAATAGGGCCTGTCATCAAAATATTTCCTGGAAAACATACGTGTTTATGGCTACAAGTCTGTTATTTGAAAACAATACTCATGGAATGTTTTAGCTTAGACCGAGCTGGTGTACAAATATTATGTGTCACAAGATTAGAAATCTTCTTTTGATGTTTGATTTTGTTGTTGTTGTTTTCCCCTCCCAGAGATGATTTCTGCACTTGTTTAAACCTATCTTTTTATACTTTAAGTTTTTGGTTCTGTTTTTTTAATTATGTGGTTATGCACGTTGGTATTTATTATTTAGTCACTGGAAGTTTGATCTTGAATGTGTTACTACAGTCTTAGATTACTGTTCACAATATGACTGTAAAAGTTGATAGGCTTGGCGCCTGTGGCTCAACGGGCAAAGGCACCAGCCATGTACACCTGAGCTGGTGTGTTCGAATCCAGCCTGGGCCCGCCATACAACAATGACAGCTGCAACCAAAAAATGGCCGGGCGTTGTGGTGGGCGCCTGTGGTCCCAGATACTTGGGAGGTGGAGGCAAAAGACTCACTTGAGCCCAGGAATTGGAGGTTGCTGTGAGCTGTGATGCTACAGCATTCTACCCAGGGTGACACCTTGAGGCTGTCCCAAAAAAAATTAAAAAAAAAAAAGTGGATAAAGTATATTTTATGATTATGACTTTATAGATAAGAATATTTCTTTAAACCTGAACATATTTAATAATTTTGACAACATAGTCTTAATTTTCATTTTTTTTCTTTTCTTTTCTTTTTATTTTGAAACTCTATCATTTTGTGATATGTATATACCCTGCCCTGAAGGAAAATCTGTTGAAATCTATCAAAGCTAAGCAGAAAAATCTATATGGAATTTTTCTTTGAATTCAGATTATTTTATCTTTACCACTAACAAATTATAAATCCTATTCAGAGGACTCAGGATAGGACAAATTTGACAGAGGACTCAGGATAATACAAATTTGACAAAGATTGCTGCTTCAGCAACCATAATATATATTGGTTGAGAATATATTTTGCGTTATGCAAGTTACTAAAGCTTCCTCACACGGGACAGTTGCTATGAGAAAGTTGCAACTCTTATCCACACTTTACAGATGAGAAAATTAAAAGGCTAAGCAGTCAAATAATGTGTTCTAGGTTATGGAACCCATGAGCGGCAAGGCCAGAGTGCCCAATCTCAGGTCATTCTCCTAGTGGTTGGTACCACATCTCCACTGTTCTCAAAAGTCTTTACATTGTATTATTTTTATTTCAATGTTAATAGATGCTTTCACCTGAGCATAGCTCCATGGCTATAAAAAATAAAATTTCATCATAATTTCCTATTTTCTCAATTGTATAATCTGCCATTTTCCTAGGTAATGCTTCTCTGAAACTGAGATGTGTCATGGCTAACAGCAAATGTCCCTGCGTCAGAGAGATTTAGGATGATTTCGTCAACTTGCTAACAATTTGCATTGGTCTTCAGGAAAAATTATAGCAATGATTTTCATACAGTTTCTTTTATTTCATTATTCACAGACCCCCCCTCTCATTCAGATATAGTCTTTGCTAGAAAAGAAAAATACAGAAAAAGCAAAAACAAAACCAAGAGAATCTTTTCCTTTTGTTGCCTTTACTTCATTCCTTCCTCCTCTAAATAATTTGATTTATTCTTACTGCAGAGAAGTTACTCACAAAAGCTGAAGGGGATTTACATGACCAATAAAATTGCTTCTGATGTTATACAGAGGTGACAATGATCACAGAGGGAATAATGTTTTTGTTGCCAAAGGATAAAGCTATTTTCTTCAGCTAAACGACATAGTCATTTGTGTCAACTGAGGAGAGAAAGAAAAATCTTCTGATCTTTATCATATTACTACCTAATTAAATTTTAGACTTCTTTTTGTTGATACATTCATATAAAAAGCAATAAATACAAGTTCTAAAATAGAGTATCAAGAACTTAAGAAGAGGATTTAAAGACATCTACTACTAAAGAAGTGAGTGGGAAAATAATAAAGGATTATGCTTACACAAAGAAATGAGAAATTAAATTTCTCGGGTGGACAATGAGGAAAAACAAGGGCTTGAGATGCTCCTGGTAGCACCTGAAGTTAACAGCCAAGGGTATAATGTATAGTTTGGGCACAATGACTCACTCCTATAATGTTGCACTCTCAGAGGCTAAGGCAGGAGGATCTCTTGAGTTCAGGAGTTCAAGACCATCTGAGTAAGAGCCAGGGCCCGTCTCTGCTAAACAGAAATATTAGCATGCAGGTGCCTATCATTCCAGCTACTCGGGAGGCTGAGGTGAAAGGATCATTTGAGCCCAGAAGTTTGAGGTTGCTGTGAGCTAGATTGAGACCATGGTATTCTAGCCTAGGCAAGCAAGTAAGACTCTACTCTAAAAGAAAGTAGATTGCATAAATTCATGGCTACCCAGGTATCTACAAAAAGAATTATAAGAATGTCATTGACCTTTTCATCTTAATTTAAATGTATCAAGAATTTCACAGTAGTATGGAACATAAACTGCTGATCACCCTATCATCCATTTTTAAAAAGCCTTTATGTTAGAGATAAGATAATTAAAACCAAACAGATAACTGAAGTAACTGTCCCAAAGTTATACCATGACTTAGCTACAAAATCAGTCATGATTTGACTCACCTTTTTATTTTTTGTGAAAAAAGAAACTCAAGGGAGTTATTTCAATGGAACCTGTCCTTAAGCTCGGCATTTCCAAGGAATACCTTAGAGTCATTCTAACCACCTATTGTCACAAATTCATTGCCTATTGTCACTGTCCTCAACAGATACTTAGAAGAAAATGAAATTCTATAAATGACTCATGGTCTGGGGAAAAGGTCGTGCTGTTTTGAAGTGGTTAGACACATTGCAAAATATGAAACATATATAGAGTCAAACCAAATGAGTTTCAAATGTCACGTCTGAACAGCTGCACCAGCATAACCTTGGAATTTATTAGAAATCCAGATGATTGGGTTATAATCTAATTAGACATTCTGGGGCTAGGTCCCAGTATTTACGTGGTTTCTAAATCACATTAAAATTTGAAAACCACTGGTCAAAGGAAAAAAACACTATCTTGAAGATATAAGATAGTGCCACCTTAATTGTACGTGAAATAGTTATTACTTTGAGAATCTCACTGAACTTTCCTCAAGTTTAGTTTCCTCATTTGTAAACTGCATCACTCATTCCATAGGTTTCATGTGATATTATAATGCGAAAAAGCAACCACCTATAAAAAATCTGCCTAGATAATTCAGCCTGACCCTGATCAAACTTCTGCTTATACCTTTCAATTTATGATAAATCTAAAAACGAACAGAGTATATTGTAATGAGTAAAATCCTGACCACGGGGAAACTTTACAGCACATATTCAAGGAGAAAAAAGGAGAGAAAGAGAGAGAGAAGCAAGGGGGACCTTATAGATTTAAAGAGGCTTACGAAATGTATTGACGAATTTCAATTAATGACGCTGAGTTTGCCCCTGGTCTGAATATATAAATAACTTTAAAATGTTTGGGAACACCCACTGAATAGGTCACATGCTGACTCAAAATCTGTAATCAGGTAAAAGACAATGAATACTACAACTGGAATGATCATAGCACATATTTTAAAAACAAAACATTTCAACACATTGCACTTTGGTACATTGTCCCTGGATAAACAGGGATTTATTTGTGCAGTAAACTCTGAGGTGCTGACAGAATTCTTCATTTATAGTTTTGTCAATAGCCATTCATTCATTCCCAGGCTGACACTGCGGGTAAACACGTGTGCTACATGATTCTTTCATCCAACAAAACCTTCCGGAACCCTATGCTAACAAGGAACAACTTTTTCTTTTCTTTCTTTTTTTTTTTATTTCCCACACTGTTTTCTAGGCTTGGAACATTCCAAGTTGCACCATGAGGACATTTGTCCTTGAGAGTCCCTCCAAAATGACTTCAGAAAAATTGCACCTTTGACTTTAGTTTGAGGGATGATTGGCCTCTAGTATTAGACAAAAAACAAAAAACAGTTGCCAGTATGTTCAAGATGACACCTTAAGCTAATGGTTTATTTTTAAAATCAGAAAAGAAATGCTATAGACTTACATTGCACTTAGTTACTATAACTCTGCTTTGTCGGAGGCTCTGTAATTTACCTGCTATTTTGTTCTGGCATCCTTATCAAAATTTTAATCCAAAAGAAAAAGGAAAGGAAGGGAGGGAGGGAAAAAAAGGATTTTTTTATTAGATCATAACTGTGTACATGACTGTATTTATGGGGTACCATGTGCTGATTTGATATACCATTAGGATTGTTTACATCAAACTGGTTAACATAGCGTTTACTTCACTTAGTTAATTGTTGTGTTTAGACATTTATACTCTACTATTAATAGATTTGACATGTACCCTTGCAATATGCACAGTAGGGGAGGTCTCACTGATTACCCTCCCGCCACCTGTCCACCCTTCACCCCTCTCCTCACCCTCCTCTTCTCTCCTTCTTACTGGGCTATAATTGTGTTATATCTTTTGTATGAAAGTATGGGTGATTATATATTGATTTCATCAAAAAAAGAGAAGAAAAAGGATTGAGACAAAGCATAGAGAAATACTTAGGAAAATTATCAAGTTCCAATATAAACCAGTGCTTTTCAACTGTGGGGAATTTTACCCTCCAAAAGTTATTTAGTGGAATCTGGATATATTTTTGATGGTCACAATTGGTAGAGGAGGTTGCTACTGACATCTGGTGGGTAGAGGACCAAGATGATACTAAAAGTCCTATAATAAACAGGAGAGCTCCCCACAACCAAGAATTATGTAGTTTACATATTCATAGTGTGCTAAAGTTCAGAAATCCTAAACAAATATATTAACATTTATATTTATCATCCAATATTTGTTACTCCTATTTCTTTCTCTTCATTTTTCCTCTAAATTGCAAATAATGGCATGGATACTAACAATGCTGATTTGCACATTTTTAAAGATGTAATGCAAGTAAAAGCTATAGGTAAGAAATCGGTAAAAATGCTTCTTCTTTTTTTTTTTAATCATTGGGGACCATTGGTGAAACATAATAAAAAAGTTTCTTCCACCACACGTTCCCCATGTGGAGAAGAGATTGAAGTCATTTAAAGAGCTTGCTTCAGTTCAGCTCACTGAACAATTTTGTTTCTCCACCTTGCTTATAATAAATCTCTAGCCCTCGCAAACACAGTGATAACTGAAATAGAAGGTAATCTCATTGCTATTTTTTGTATCTTCACATCATTAGCTCTCTTGCCACAACTACAAGTATTATTCAAGATCATTGTGTATTAGAGGCATCCAAAGCAAACTAAAGTAGTAAAAGAGAGAAATATTTTATCTGGTTCTTTGCAAGTTAGATGAAAAGAGTAACTCATTTTTTTCTCCCCATCTTTTTCAACTCGCATTTGGATGACAAACCCCATCTGGTGACAACACTGGAAGTGGATCATCTAATGATATCTCACTATCAAACTGCTTACAACTCTCACTAAGGCTAAAAAAGTAATAAAAGTGTATTGTCGTGATAAAGGAAAGTGGGTGAGAAATGACTCCCAGGAGATAAATAAAATGAATTATATGATTAAATATCTTGCTACATTTCACTTGGAATTATAGTACATCGTATTTACAACAATGGATTTATATTCAAGAGCAGAGTAGTGCACTGGGCTTCAGAACCCTCATTCGGAGTAGCTTAGAGAATGGCGAGAAATATTTAAGTTTTACATGAAAAAACCATTTGAAAAGTGTGAAGCCTTTATGTATTTTCAATGATATTAGGTGTAAAAAGATAATAGACAACATGTCTTCACAAATATAAGTAGGTAAAATATTCATTTTTAAATTTATCCTTCATAGCAAAAGGGGTGCCTTCTCTTAACTTGGGACTCCCCATATTCCATATACTCTGGGGGATCTAAACATATCATGACGAGTGAAAGTAGTGAGATCATTATTTAAAACACATAGTGTTAAAATTTACAGTGACAATGCTCAAGTTTGAAAGTTGATATGCAATTCTTTTGGATTAGGACCCATTGGTTAGGATAATGGTTGTGGTCCTTTGATGATGTCATATTTCCTCTCTCTTTCGTTTCCTGTGTCCTCCCACTGATATCTGCACATATGATGTAGTATTTGCTTCTTCCCATCTTTTGAAATTGCTTTTAAAGGGGAGAAATCTTTCATGAAGGCATATATATATATGGACACTTTGGTTCTGATTTTAGGTGCCTGGAGTATGTGACCTTTGTATGAATGATTAGCACCCAAGGTTCAGTGGTGTCTGTAATTTTCTTTGTGGCTTAGGGAACATCTATTAGTTATGGCTGTAGTGAAGTTTTGCTAGGGACTAGCCTGCTTGCTGAGTCAGTGTCTGGGTCCCAGAGGTGGAGCCAGAAGGCTGAGTTTGCCTCATTTTAGGCCCCAGAGCAGTTTTTCCTGGGATCATGCTAGTGTGTCTTGGGTAGGGGCGATTCTCAGGCCTTCAGGAGGTTCACACAGAAGCTAGTGGTTGGAGCAGAGGCCGGGTGTGTGGGCAGATCCTCAGGCTCTGAGCAGCTGGTGTGATGTAGGACCCCACCCTTGGGACTGAAATAGTCCACGTTAGTGTTACTGGTGCCTGCGATGGGTAGGGCACACTAGTCCCCAGGCCCACAGCTTCCTGTAACAGGGGGATAGATATCGTCTTCACTGTGCTTAAGAGAGCTTTCTCTCCCCTGCTCCTTCCTGGTCAGGTGGAGGCTACAGTTCTGTCACCTTGACCAGAGAGGGAAGGGCCATTCTCACAGGCTGTGCTGGAAGGAAAGTGTAGGGTATACAGCTCATCCAAAGGAGAGGATAGCTCAAAGTTAAACCCTCCAAACAACACCAGGTGTGAGCTTGCAATTAAAGAGAGCAGGGCCTCTCTACGGTGAGTAGTATGAGCAGGAAACTGCGGTGAGTTCTGTCCACTGACTTCTCAGACTCACTGGAGCCCACAGAGGGTGGTGGGAATTGCCCTAGGTGTACCCGGGAGAGCTTGCGATTCCCTGTCCCTTCTCGGCTGGGCAGCAGCTGCAGCTACATCAGCCTGAACTCAGCCCAAGGGCAGGGCATTGCCCAACTTTAAACTCCCAAACTGGCCCCTTGGGCCTGTGACCAAAGAGGGGATAGCCTCTTCGAGAAAAAGAGTGAATGCAAGATGCTGGCGGTAGTGCCACCTGCTAACAACTCGGTCCCACAGCAGGCTGGAGCGTGGTAGTGGACATTGTCCTAGGACCTGGAGGGGAGATCGGGCTGCCCTGGTCCCCCTCTGGTGGGCGGTGCTGTGGCTGCACTAGCCTGAAAACAGCCTCACTGAAAACTTCCCAAACGGTGCTGTGCTGGCAGGAAACTGGAGGGTGTGCCGTTTGCTCGAGACTCAGTCCGACAGCAGCTGGCTGCAGGATTGTGAGCATTGTCCCAGATGCATGCTGGAAAGCCTAAATTCACTGCCCCTCCTCAGCAGCTGGGCTGCAGCCTTATCAGGTCCAAACTTAGCCTGAGAGCAGGCTACTACCAAAGTCAAACTCTCACAATGGCAGCCTGGACCAGGGACTGGGAAGGCAGGGACCCCACTCAGGTAGGCGGTGTGGGCCCGAAACTGTGTGTGGAAAATGCCATCCGCTCAAACGTCAGCAGCATTTCACAGCACGGTAGTGGGTGGGGACCGTCCCAGGGATGGGCGGAAGCACCTGGGCTCCTCTACCCCCCCACGGAGATGCACAGTGGCTGCAGAAGGCTCACCGTCCCCTGGTATCTGGGTGCTCAGCTCAAGCTGCGCTCGGCTGGCTCAGATGCCTGTATAAGATTCCTCTCGCGTTCTCTTTCTGGAACAATATCTGTGCAGTCTCCAAGCAGCTTCCTACATTGGGCCCAATCCCTGCATGGGTTGGGAGTTCTCTTGTAGCCAAGATCATAAAAAGCTGTCTCAGCAAGCAAAGCCCTCGGGCTTCTCTCTTACTATTCCCCACGAGCTTCTCTCAGCTGTTAACCAGTCCTCGGCTAGGCAGGACGCCCTAAATCCCCGCCTTGCACACTTTTGGTGGTTCCAGGCACTTCTCCTGTAAATCCCACTATTGTCTCCTAGATGATTTTTTCAAATGTGAGCCTTTTCTCGCCGTTCTGGTTCTTCTCCACGGAGAAGGCACGTTCCACTTTGGTCGAGTGGGCCTCTTCATCTTCAGCCTCTTGCTCCAATTTTATGTTGACTTTCTTAAAACAAAATTTTATCTTACTTTACCTTCCACTCAACATCTTGGAACCTTTTTGCCTGCACTTTTTACGGAAACTGAAACTCTTGGATAAGAGCAATGTTGTTGTCCATTCAAGGCCCTTTTATCACCGTTCAATCTTTGACGTCTTTTCCAGCAGTTGATAGCAGGAAAAAGCCCTTGGATTCTTCAAACTCTCCCTTGTATCTCTCTGCTTCTTTCTCCCGGTTTCCGGATAAGTGCTTGTTTGTATTCCTTACAGATTTCTTTTCTCCCAATTGTCAATTAATTGTAGGAACTCCTTAACTCTAAGCCTGCCTTCTTAGGCTTCTCCTCACATAAGTCCATTAAATAATCTCCTGTGATTTCCAATGGAATTTCTGAGGCAATGCCTTTTTTTTTTCTTTTTTGAATTTTTATATGTTTATTTTGGATTAATATGAGGGCTTATAATACAATTAGATTAAACTGCTTGCATTTGTCTTTTACTGTTATTTTTTATTAAATCATAACTTTGTACATTGATGCAATGGGGTTCAGGGTACTGCTTTGATATACAATGTGAAATGCTTACATTGAACTAACACATGCTGTGCCTTTTAAATATTGTTCTTCAGGCCCAATAATTTCTCCCACAGCTCCAGATACACATTTTCGAACTATGCCTGAATATTTTCAGATGGATGACAACGTGATACCTCAATGTCAACATATTGACTAATTAATTTTGTTACTCTTTCTATTCCCCAATTCATTGGGATAGGATCTCGCTCCTCCTGCTCTTGTCATTTTCTTATTATTTTTGATCAGTGGTGCCATTAAAGTGACCTTTGACGTTTTTCTCTTAAAATTTCATCTGTATGTTTATTCTAACTTATCTTCAAGAACATATTTTCTAATCACTAGCGTTAGAGATACAGGCCTTCTAAGTGATGTGAAACAGAAAGAAATACTAAGCCCAAGCAGTGTGCTGGGTTGCATATTACAATGGCCTCAAGTCTACTAATACATTAACCTTCTGTTCTGTATGTCAAGGGAACTCTTCACACTTTAGTACTAATTTGCATGTAACTCACCTAGTCATTTTACCATATTTTACCTATATTTGTTAGGTGTTATCTTTTCTATTATTTTTAATATTCTGAAAAGCAAAATATTTTGGTTTCCCTTTATATTAATTTTTACATCCTCTTTATCTTCAGGATGGGCTTACAACTTATTGAAGGTGATAAATTATTTGCTCACGTGAATTGACCTGCACAGCCATTCTCTTCACAAATAATAAAGAGAATGAAAATGTTGATTTGGAATTTGGTAGCCAAGTGATAATTTATTAAATTTGAGTTTGGTTAGATTGTACTTACAGAGGAAAAATGAGGTAGGTACAGTTACTGTACAACTGCTTGGTGATATTAATCAAATTCAAATAAATTGAGATTCAAATGTTGCTTCTCCTCAAAAAAGTATGATTTTTGGATCTAGGCCAACAGGAAAATGGCCTCAATTCTCTCATTTCTGATTAGAGAGTCCTTCTTATGTATTTTACATACATTATCATTACATTATCATAATGATGATATCATGATTATCATAATCATTATGATACATTATCAATACATTAATTATCTTAAGGAATATAAACATTCTAACCATGATTTCAAATGGCATATCTGTTAAGTGTTTACAAGAGCAATGGAGAAAACCTTTAAGACTTGATCCAAATTCAAAAGTCATGATAATATTTTGAACATGTTTTATTGAAGAGACAAGTAGACAGCTTGGTCTTGGGCCACATATAAAAGATCTCCTACTAATAAAGGTTTTTGATGGTCACAATCAAATTGAACTAGATACTTATTTCTCTGCTCCTGGGATTATCGTGTATTTTCTGTCATACTAAATGGAAATGTTTCTGTTAGTGAAGAGTGTGATATTACAGGGTGGCCTTGATCCAAAGCACACTCTGAAAACTCCAGAAGCACACAGTGCATGGAAAGATACATGGTTCTCACGGGACGGCATTAGCATCATGACCTCATAAGAGTTAATGGGCAAGAAGAATGACTTCCATGGGCTGTGTAGAAAAACCTGCTGTTTCCTCTCAACACTTGCAAACCCCAGTGAAACTTTAGTGATTAATAGTGATTAGGTCCAATAATGATTAGCCAAAGCATATGCCATGAGCAGCTCCTGGGCACTCACATGACCTTCTTTTTATTAATTAAAGTCATCACTGATCCAAACAGCCTGCTTTGCAGTTTATAACCCCACATGCAGGAGACAGTGCTCTGCTTAGGGACCAATAAAGGAACAAATCAAGACATACTTTGTTCTCAAATCAAAATGTAAATTTAATATAAATCTAAAAGTGATTGTTCAGTTAATTATAATTAGGACAACTCTGGGTTTATAAGTAAGCACATGTGCATATTTACTTGTGTAAGCCACTTAATCTATATATGAACTATTGGACTGTACACACATACAAATACATATAACACAGGTGCACCGTGTATCCAGTTGTTTACTTCAAGGCTCTCCTAAAGATTAGTCGACCTTCACTATTTTACAAAATACTATAAATTCTTAAAAAAATTAATGGCAGGATTTGGGACAAATTAAAAGGCACTAATATAATATAGCCAATGATCAATTATTGTGTCTAACTTTTTCAAAATTTTTATCTATTTAATAGCATCGGACCAATATTATCCACTCAATCACTTAACATATAAAATGCATATTTTAGCCTACATCAAATTAGTGGAACTATAAAGTTGAATTATACTGTAGTAGCCTGTCAGACACATGACAAAAGCCAGATTTGAAAATTTCTTTATGTTCATAAAAAAACAAGCATTATGAAGCATGTACTTAGTAATGCGGGGATAGAGGTAGAAAAGAAGGCATAAGATTTGTGTATCTGTTAGACAGACAACCCTCAAACTAAATAAGGAACAATAGAAATCACAATTGTATCAGTTCTGGGTCATCCTGAACTAACTCCAAAAGGCATTAAAGCACAGAGCAAAGAAAAGAGAGTCAGAAAATAGAGTTTAGTGATTTGGGGGAAATTAATGATGTTAGTAATGTCTTTTATATCTTGAACCCAAGGATATATCATAGACAAGAAGAGTGAGTGCAATGGGTAGTGTAGGAAAAGCCTGCTGTTTCTACCTAACACTTGCAAACCCCACTGAAACTGTCTGGGTCTACCCTATTATAGTCTGTGATTCTCAAACTTGAATGTGCTTCAGAAGTGGCTACAAAGTTAGTTAAAACAAAGACTTCAGACTATTATAACCTTTTTGGAAGGAAGTAAGAAGAATCCTCAAAGAACTCAAATTAGACCTGCAATCCCATTAGTAGGCATCTATCCAGAAGAAAATAAATTATTTTTTCATAAGGACATTTGCACTAGACTGTTTATTGCAACTCAATTTGCAATCACAAAAATGTGGAAACAACCTATATGCCCACCAACTCAGGAATGGATTAACAAGCTTGGTATATGTATAACGTGGACTACTATTCAGCCACTAAAAAGATGGAGACTTCACATCTTTTGTATTGACCTGGATGGAGTTGGAATACATTCTTCTTAGTAAAACATCACAAGAATGGAGAAGCAAGAATCCAATGTACTCAATTATGAAGGCAGTAGATGAGCTAACATGAGGAGGGGATAAAGGAATGAGGAATGGGGAGAGGGGAGGAGGAACATGGGGGTCACCGCGTATAGTACACCTCTTGCGGTAAGACACAATTATAAGAGGGATGTGAGGTAACAAATGCAATCAGTGTAACCTGGTTCTTTGTACCTTCAATGAATCCCAAAAATTAAAAATAAAATAAAATAAAGACTATTGGGCCTCACCTCCAGAATGTTTGATTCAGTAAGTGTAGGATAGGTTTGTATATTTTATAATTTTAATGAGTTTACCTATGATGCTGATATTGCTGGCTATGGGACTACACTTGGAGAACCACTATAGCTTCCAGGCATAAAACAGCCAATAAAAGGCCAGGCATGGGTGTATACACCTTTAGTCATAGTTATGCAAGAGGCTGAAGGTGAAGGTTGGCCTGAGCCCAGGAGTTTGATATCAGCCTGGGCAACATAGCAAGATCCCATCTCAAACAACAAAAAAAAAAATTTCTAAACAAAGTAATATTGTCATGTTTATGAGATTCTCAAACTGTACTTAACTCTCTAAAGAATGCACACAAAATATATTTTCTTTCTTTCATTCCAGAAATGATATTCAAGCCATAGGATTAGATAGATTGCCTTTAGGAGAGACTAATTAGAGAAGAAAGAGGATCCATATGTAAGTTTTCTAGATCTGCCACCACAAAGTCCTACAGAGTGGGTGATTTAACAACAGGAACAAAGCTACAAGTCCAAGGTCAAGGCGCTCTGGCCAATTTCTTCTGAACCCTTTCTCGTTGGCTTTCAGAAGCCATTCTCTCCATCTCTTTGTGTGGTCTTCTCAACATGTCTGAGTCCTAATTTCCTCCTCCTATAAGGACACCAATCACATTGAATTAGGACTCATCTTAATGACCTCATTGTAACTTAAATACCATTTTGGACCTTATACCCAAATACAGTCACATTTTGAGGGACTGAGGGAGTGAACATTTCATTATATAAATTTTGAGAGCACAAAATTCAGCCCATGGCATCCCCTAACCAACGTTTCAAGATCAGGAAACCGTGGAAGGCAACAACATCGGAGGAAGGGAGGTTGTCAGGAAAGAGTACAGTAGAAGAGAAGACATTCACTATTATGAGAATTATCCACATGTAGACAGAAAAGCAATAAATTAGGGTGTCTTTGATCATTTCTCCCTCACTAAAGAAATATTCAGGTTGGTGTAGCAGAAAGTCCAGGGCCCTTAACAAGTCTTAGTATAGTTTTGTCCTTATCCGTATGATTCTTTCCTGATTTTTAAACTTTGAATTCACATTAAGTCATCTAAATTAGCTTGGAATATGTGAGACTCAAGCCAAATCTTAAATAATGGCTCCATAAGAAATACTGCAAACAACTGGGAACAAGGCAGTATTTTTGCCAGATAACAGAGTACTATTCCAGGCAAGGGAGAGGTATCTTTTACACCTGCGTGGAAGACAGTATGCCTTCAGCAAAATAGACTCCACATGACATAGTGCTACTCTGGGACTTTGAAGACATTGGAACAAGCAAGGCAGATCAGCCATGGCAAGTGGTTATTGTGATAATGAGCAGAAGCTGCAGAGTTGCTCAGGAAGAATCCATTCCCAACAATATTTGGCTGTGGAAGCAATTTATCTGCTCAAAGCAAGGTAACAGCAGTGAACTTCACAGGAGGGGCTGTAGGCAAAGAAGTAGATGGAAGAGGAAGAAAATGGGGGTGGCTGCCTGAATTTCTTTTCTGAGGATACATGAGATACATATATTGGCTTCCCAAAATAACGGAGAAGTTGTTGGCAGGGCATGGGTTTCCAACAATAGCCACTGGTGTCAAGAAACAGCAAAATATAGAATGTGTTTTAAAAAAATGAGGGCAAGAATGAGAGGAAACAGGGGGAAAAAAAGAAACAAAATACAAGAATACATCTTAAGTTGTATAAGAAATACAGCAATTCAGCACCTATATTTTTAGAAAATGAGGTTTTCTGATCATTGGATTCTCAGTAGTTTCTCAGAGTTGAGGGATTATGTATTTATTTATCACAAAACAATATATTAGTGCCCAGATACTAATTCATTTCCACAAATGTAGATAAAGAGCCTTCTATGTATAAAATACTCTGACAAGGATTAGAAAACAAAGATGGATAAGTCATTGGTCTTGATTTTTTTTTTATTTTTACATATACATGTGTTTATTAGGTTTCCACTTTTTGCCTTCACAGAATTAAAAAGGCTTAAAATTTAATAACAATAACAATGTTTAAGATAAGGACTAGAAACAAAAACCTCGTAAAGAGGATGCAATATCCTAAACAACATATTAACAAGTTGAATTAAAAATTAGTGTTTAAGTTGCACTGCAACTTAATTCAATCATACATCAGGCTTTTATACTCTTAACCCTAACCCTAACCCTAACCCTTAACTTTAAGTCAACTTGTTAATATGTTGTTTAGGATATTGCATCCTCATTTGTAAGTGAAATATGTTTGCAATTTCCCTTTATAACAATATATTTTCTCCAATTTTAATATCAAGTGTATTCAGCTTAAGTAGAATGATTTTGAAATATTTCTTTTTTTTTCCTGTTGTCTCTAAGAATTGGCATCATCTGGTTTTTGAAATTATCTTTTACTTTTACTTATAAATATTAGTTGTCTATTTTTTGAGGGTACTGGTGAAACTTATTAAATGTAGAGTATCAATGTCTTTATATAGTGATTAAGAAAATGCTATGAGGGCTATTTCTCACAGTACAATCAAAATGTTTCTGATTGTATATGAAGCACATTCTGCCCTATGATTGCACCAATGTAC
>CAUYRH010020017.1:0-23215 GCA_963574655.1 Perodicticus potto | reverse complement strand
AATGAACAGACGCAACCACTTGCCCAGTCTCCGCCGCTTTTGCCTTCCTCAGGGTGTCCAGAAGCCTCACGCTGTCTCCCTGTGTCCCCAAGGGGAAGTTCCTGGGTAGATCCCGCCTGCCAGAGATGCCTGAAGTCCTCTCTCCCAGTCTCACCGTGCCCAGCCGCAAGGAAGCTGTTACTCGGCTGCCATCTTCATAATCATACTTTTTATCATGAGTAGAGTTTTCATATCTATATAAGTCAAAAATTAGAACTCTACTATCTGTAAAAAGCAAAAAATTGTTACGAAAAACTTTTGTTACATTTCTGTCTTCCAAGGAAATTAAACTTTCCGACAGGGCAAGGCTTTTAGGCTTGCTGTGGTGGGTGGTACAAAGCCACCGCTGGCGCTTGGTGGCCTGCTGACAGGTGCCATGAGCAAGGTCCAGCTGGCAGAGTGATCAGAGTGGCTCCCATGAGGAGAGGCAGGAGCAGAGGGAGCCATCTGCTGACACCATCCCGTCGGAAGTGCTCACTGGAGTCTGGGCTCTCAAGAGTCCCTAAGGATTGGCCTTAACCTTAAATCCAATCTTAATGGTGAAGGATTGGCCAAAATCTCCAGGATGCCTTACAAGGTCAGAATTTTAGAGCCAGTGCAGAAGCTTGAAGCATTATTTAAATTCTACCTTCCATAGTTAGGCCTGTGGAACCTTTCATAAAGTGGAGTATCCACACCCTCTCCCTCTAGCTGAGGGGAAACCTCGAGAGAGAAACGTGAGCCTGCAGAAGTCTTGATAGCTCCCGGTACGTGGCAGCCTTTCCCACCGCGCCTCCGTTCAGTGGTGCAGAATCTCCCCGCCTTTTCCCGTGTCTCTCCTTCACAACCTCCCTCACAGAGGTTCCACATCACTCTACCTTAGATCAGTGGTTCTCAACCTGTGGGTCGCAACGCCTTTGGGGGTCAAATGACCCTTTCACAGGGGTCACCTAAGAACATCTTGCATATCAGATATTTACATTAGGATTCATAACAGTAGCAAAATTACAGTTATGAAGTAGCAACAAAAATAATTTTTATGGTTGTAGGTTTACCACAACATAAAGAACCGTATTACAGGGTCACAGAATTAGGAAGGTTGAGAACCACTGGCTTAGATAATGATCAAGAGTCGTCTGCATTTGACACTCTGACATTGGACATTTCCTTGTCCACGGCAGGAGAGAAAAAGATTTCTGTAAAAAGCTTTCCAGAATTGCAGACATCACCCCAAGGACAACACGGTCCGACCACCTCTACACACGGAGTGGGTAGCTCTGCCTGCCACCTGTGCCTGCTCCTTCCGGGCATCAGTCAGGCTGTGTCACCCTGAAGCTGCACTTCTCCCTTCTGCCCCAGGGAGATGGAAACTGCATCCCAACAGAGCTACCAGACTTCCCTGGCCCTGGTGCTTTGATCTTCCCCTCATCTTCCCCTGTGAATGTCTGTGGATACTTCCATCCTGTGGGCTCACAGGGCTGTGCTGAGCCATCATAGCTCAGCCTTGTCTGCCAGAAGCGAGATGTCAGAACATGAGGGAGACGAGGAGAATGTGGAGTACACCCATGCAGGGGACCCAGGTCCGGCTTGTCCTTCATTTAATCAATCAACAAATCTAGCAAAGCACTTAACTAGATGGGATATAAAACATGGCATCCACTTTTAAGAGCTTTAGATAATAGAATCTTAATATTAGGAAGGACCCTGGAGGCCATCTGCCCAAATTCTTATATAACAGGAAACATCTTTCCAATATGCCTGACAGGCATTGAAATAGAGGCAACCTATTTCTCCCATGAACAACTCCGGATCTTAGAAAGTATTTTTCTATAGTGAGCCAAAATCTGCCCATACCTCAGTCTATTCCTAGTGTCTGAAGAGAAACCTCTATGCCCACCAAAGTTCTTCAAACGTGCATGAGTCCTTCCGGGCTGTTCTGATAGGCAGCAGTGACGCCTGGTGGTTGATTCACTCATTGCTCCCTGAGGACTATTTCTGGGCCCTTTCCCAGTTGTGACACTGGGGAGATGGACGGGGGCCTCCAGGCACCCCAAGACATGTGGTGACCAGGTCTCACATGATGCACCAGGAGTGAGAGCGTGATCTTCCCATTGCACAGGGGGGCTTTTGCTGTCACTGAGAGGTTTCTGTGCTCCTCTTCTTTGGCCTTCAGATCCTCCCAAGACAAATGGCCAAGAGGTGCAGGGCAGCCCTCTGGATCAGAGAACAAGGACTCTGGCATCAGACTGATAAGGGATTCTAGTGACAACTTTGACAGCTATTAGCTGGGTGACCTTGAACAATTTATTGAACCTCTCTAGACCTGATTCAGCATGCATGCATTTGGGATGGTAATGCCTTCCTTATTAGATTATTGTGAAAATGATGTGAGATATTATAAATATAAAGCACTGCACCAATTAAGAAAACAATTATTGGGAGCTATTATTGTTGTTTGTTCTGCAGAAATGTCCAAAAGCCAGACTGGACCAAATTAAAAGGTCTGTGTTCCTTTCTAGGGCCTTCTATCAGACCCTTCTTTCTAGCAGAGTTCTAGCCATCTGGATCAGAAGCTGTCCTCCCTGTTCCTGGGTGGTGAGAAGGGAAACTAAACATCATTCCCTTGGCGTGTCCGGTTTATGTCCTGGAGAGCACCCAGTCCCAGCCCGGAATGGGTCAGTTTCTCTGTGAGTCAGAGACCGTCTCTGTCTATGCCAGGATCTCAGCTAAGCTCACATGGGGCACTGGGGTTCAGACCAGACTCTGAGAGTAGCAAGTTTCACCTCCTGCTGCTCCAGATCCACATCCCCAGGGCCCCATGTATCCTTTTCATAGATGGGGTCACATCCCAGCCTACCACACTGGTACCACGAGAACTCCCTCTACTCACCTTTTCCCATTGTTCTCTAGCCCTCAAGTCTCTGCTAAACACCAAAACATCAAAGTCATGCTAGAAATTATTTCCTGGAATTCGTGGCAGCCACTGAGATGCTGGAAAGTATCATTCAGTTGTCTCCCTTCTCTCGAGTCAACCCATTTCCTGGGACTTGGGGCTCCCCTAAGATTGGGGCAAGATAAAAATGGGCCAAAAAACCTAGGAAAAGTCTGCAGAACCCTTGCATCCATCTATCTGTCTGTCTGACTGTCCATCATCTGTCTGTCCATCATCTATCATCCATCCAGTTGCTGCTCAGGAAATTGCTGTTCTGCACATCATTCACCAGAGAAAAGTCGGTGCTGGTTGTCTTCAGAGGGACTGACCACCTTTTTCCTCTGTGTCCCCCTGTCTTGATTCTGGACCTCGTGGAGCTGAGGTGATGAGCTCTATGTCCTTGGCAGGCAGCCATGTCCAGTCAGCCAGACTCTCTGATTACCAGTTACCATATGTTTATTTCCCTTTTGTTTCCCTCAGCCTTCATTAAAACTTAGCTGTGTGTTTGTCTTAGATCACACCTGGTACACCACTGGCCTGGGACTCTGCTGGCAGTGTCCACAGCCTAGGGAAGGTTTTGTCACTAGAAACTCAGGATTTTTCTATAAGGAACAGCCCTTCCTCCTTGCTGCTTCTGCTTTCCTTCCTCATTCATTCTCCAATGTGTTTAGAACTTTAGTTTAGAAAGAGGGATAACATTTATTCATTCAACAACCCTGACTTCTTATGAATAAGTTGTTTTGCAGGAAACCTTTATCCAAGAGAGAATGTGACACCCCAGTTTTTCTTCCTTCGCTTTGGAACAAACCCTGAGACTCCCTTCCCCTCACTGCCTGCCTCTCTATTCTTTGTCTTTGCCTCAGGTCAAAGCTTTATATTTCTCACCTGGTTTCCTGCTCAGCCTCCTGATAGCCATCTCTACCTCTAGGCTTTCTACACCTCTGTCCAAGCCATCAATCCATCAGCTGTCCCATTTAGAAGGCTGATGCCAGAGTAGTCCACACCAACACCCAGATAAAGTCCAAGGGCTTTGACAAGGCACATGAGGCCCAAAGCACCATGCACTGTTCTCACGTCCTCAATGTGCGCTGCTTTCTCACTCCTGCTATCAAAGCCAGCTTCCCAGAGCCGCTACCACACTGTCCAACAGCCAGCTCTGTCCTGCCCTAGCTAAAAAAAGGCTTGCCTTTGGCTTCCTTTCACACCCCCAGGTTTTCCAGGACTCTCACCCTTTTCATGATGTGATTCAACAGCCTCACTGAGGAGATAGGAATCCATACATATGGCCCATGTTTCCTGGCTGCACATTCCCCACAGAAGGTCCACTCCTCTCCCCAGCTTTCACTCTGGCGTCCTGCCCACAGTGGATCTTGGTCTCATCTGCGGTTATCTCTATCAGAAGAACAAATGGGACAAAGCTAAGAATAAAACAGAAGAAAGAGGAAAGAGGAGAAGAGAGGGAAGGAGAAGAGAGCAAAGGGGAGAAGAGAAGAGGAACTTGATCCTCTTTCTGGAACGCCACCTACATTAAAAACCAATAAACATCACCTTGAATCCTAAAATAACCCCAGTCCATAGAACCTCAGCTCAACAAGAGTCCACAGGATCAGAAGCCAAACTGGACCACTACCTCACTGCCTCCCAAGATAGGAATCCTTGTTTATCATCACCAATTTCATTTTCCTTGAACCTGAACAATCAGAATTTCAGTTCTTTGTGCTCCCAACAGAGGCCGATGCCTTGGCACCCTCATTCCCAATCCTTCTCTCACCCCATCTTCTCCCTAGGTCATTCAGCTGCCTCTTGTACAGCTATTGTCCTTTATACCAGGGTAACTCAGATCCCCACATTCTGTCCAAAACCCTGCCTAATTGTATTAAACCTCTGCCAGCCTTCCCTAAGTTATATTTTTAATCAAAAAACATAACTAGAGATGCCAGGCCTGCTGGCGAGTGTCAGGCTGGCACCTCAGCCTGGAGAGAGAGAAGTAGCCACTGGGTCAGAGGCAGGGGAAGGCTCATCTGGAGCCAGTTCTCCGCCCACAAAGCAATAAAGCAAGGGCTAGCTTTCTTTTCTGATAAAAAAAAAAAAAAAAAGGAGAAAAAAAAAACCAGTAGAAAGAAAGTGCTTCTTTTAAGAATTGGCGTTGTTAAGCTAGATGATCTCTAATTCCCCTTGCTGTTCCCTGGTGCGCACACAGTGAGGCACATGAAGAGGAAGGAATACATGTGAATAAAAGCGTCCCTCCATTTCCAGTGTGAGCACTGCAAGTGCAGACTGTGGATAAAGCCCCCTGACAGGAGGAATCGGAGGGGAGGCTGGACACCCGAGGGCCCCGGGCTCTCAGGAGGTTCTGCGCTGCCCCAGCATATTTTGTGCCCTTAGGAAATGCAATGACGGCAACAGCCCCCAGCACCAGCCTGCCTCCAGGTGTCCCCTCCACAGTGAGGGCCTGAGACCCATCGCTTCCTAGTTGTGGCTCGACCCAGGAAGGTGAGCAGTGCCACCGCCAGCCTCCAGATTGGCTCCTCTCACCTCCTCTCCCTCCAGTTACTTCCACTTTGACAGCGCTTCCTGCTTGCACTGGGAACCATCCATTCTTAGAACTTATAAGTTCCTTATACCATTCTTTTAGATCAGATGTCTATCTGATCCTGGCCCTCCATTAATTGGCATAACAAGAATTTGCCAAATCTCTAGAAGAATCTTGACCTACATCCAAGGAGTGACACCTTCGGTCTCCGCGCATTCTGAGGATATTCAAAGCCAAACACTCAACCTCAGCCCTAGCACTATTCCCCAAATAAGCCAACCCCCGGCAGACCTGTTATTCTCGTTGTCCTCTCTAAGGACAATAATGATTTTTCCTGCTGGAAAATTGCTCATTGACCTACATTCAGTGGTTTGTTTTGCTGCAACTGCATTTAAACGCAAAAATTTTCATGGCTTTCTGAGAGGTTTTGTTTTTAACTCTGAATCCCCCAATTACTGGCCTCCTGCAAAACAAGAGAGCAAGGAGTTACTGAACTCAGTAAACAAAATTTCATCTAGGCTGCCCTAATCAGAGATTCAGAACCACTAACAGCTTTCATTCAAGTGTCCACTCACCACTTCCCCCTTAACATTGTCCAAAAAAATTCTGATTGCACCAGAGTTATAGTAAAACACTTTAAAAAGATAAAAAAGCAAATCACCTACATTCCCTCTCACACCTACATTCCACCTACATTACTCTCACAAAATTTCTATTGTCATTTTTCTGATCCTGCCTATACATGAAATTAAATTCTATCTAGTATCTAGTTGTTTGCAGCTTTGATATAATATTTGTAAGTTTTCCTTCATTTTATGTAACATTTTTCCACTTACCGTAGTACAGTGTCTTCAGCTATAACTCCTAATGGTTAAGGAACAGCTTGTTGATTTGATGAACTCAGCATAGTTCTTGCTTTCCTGAGTTTGGATATTTAGGCAATTTTTGAGATTTTCTGCAAAACTGACAATGGTGCAATGAACATCATGGTGCATAAAGCTTTGTCCTTTTATTGAATTATCTCGTTAAGAGCAATTCTCAGGAGGAAATTCCCTGCATCAAAGTAGAAACATTTTATGGTTCTTAAAATAATTTGTCCTATCCCTTTGCAAACAGGTGATATATTCTTGACCCCTGCCACTGCATTGTGGAAGCACAGAGCTGGGGAAACATCTACTTGTGAACTCTGTTAAAATGAATGAAAAAACAATTTCTTTCTCCAACGTAGTGAATAACAAAGATTCAAACTCAAGCTCTGTACCAAGGCACATTCTTTCAGTTTCTCTGTTTCCTTCCTATTCCCACTGATGTCAGATGGTGTGCCTCTAACCTATTACTTCCAGGTCCTTTCTTCACTGCCTGCCCCTCTCCCAATACTGGCCAGGCAGCCCAACTAGCATGATGAGGGCAGTCTTTTCTGAGCCTGAGTCTTTTCATCTTGACTTCTCATTCTGCCAGGGCTCATCTTCCATTAATGTGAGTGGATTCCTCTCCTTGGCCAGACTAAGCCCTTTTTTTTCCAATCACCCTGACAACTTCATCCCTGATGACCTAAAATGGAACTGCCACCCAGGAAAAAAATAGAGCCTTTTCTTTAAAAAAAAAAAAAAAAAAAAGAGGAGACTAGAAGTATTATTCAAACTAGCACTAAAAGCCCAAAGCAAGAAATGTCTGAGAGGAATGGTAACAACTATAATAGCAACAGATTGATGTCCTCTTAAGCCCCCAACCAAGAAAAAGAAATGAATGCATTTCTTCAGAAAAATTGATAAGTTCACAATGCAGCTGAGGCAGCCATCAGCTAGTGATACCTTCCAGATGCCAGAAGTCCTGGAAGTTGGGAAGCCCTGGAGAACTGGCCAAAAGCATTGTTGCCTGAGTTTAAATTCTCCACAAATGTCTATCTTCATATCCTAGCTGATGGACACTCACAGGATCGAGAGTTCGATGGTAAGGGGTGACAAAGAGGTTTCGATGAAATAGTTCAGATTGTATATGAAACCAGCACATTGTACCCCTTGATTGCACTATTGTACACAGCTATGATTGAATAATAAAGACAATAAACAAAAGAAAAAAAGAAAAGCATAGCACGAAGCCACCAAACCTCTGGACTGCAGCTACCCTGGAGGGAGGGAGCAAAGAAGGGAGAGAGGGAGGAAGGAAAGGAAGGATTGTCCCTGATGATTACCTATGTGTTTGGCTGCTGCTTCTTCTTCTTCTTCTTCTTCTTCTTCTTCTTCTTCTTCTTCTTCTTCTTCTTCTTCTTCTTCTTGTTCTTCTTCTACAGAGTCTCACTTTGTCACCCTCAGTAGAGTGCAGTGGCATCTTAGCTCAAAGCAACCTCAGTCCCTTGGGCTCAAGCAGTCTTCTTGCCTCCGCCTCCCTAGTAGCTGGGACTATAGGTGTCTGCCACAATGCCCAGTTAGTTTTTTAGAGATGAGGTCTCGCTCTGGCTTGGGCTGGTCTCAAACTCACGAGGTCAGACAATCCACCAGCCTCAGCCTCCAGGACTGCTGGGATTACAGGAATGAGCCACCGCACGCAGCTATTTTCTTCTTCAGTAGGACTTGCTAGAATGTTAACACACACATAAACGCATATGTACTTGATCTTGAGAATAGAGTAAAATAATGCATATGCAGACTTAGTAACAAAGGAAACTGAATTTTGGTGTCTACTACTAGCACTTAGCTCACAATCACTACTCACTGGGCAAAAATGCAAGGTCAAGGGCAAATTTCTGCCCTCTCTGAACATGAGGTTGAACTTCCCTGTTTTTGTTGATAGACACAATGATCCCTTTAATGAAAAGCCTATAGAATTTCAACTTATAAATGTAGATACTTGAAGAGCTATTTGAGGAATTTTAGAAATTTAGAAGTCAGTTTTGCTAGAAAAATACAAAGTAATGAAGTAAAGAAGTAGTCAATGGGAGAAAGAAGTACTACTCCCACTATTTACCAGGCAGTTTCACCTTCATTATCTTACTAAATGGAAGGTGTTATTTTCACCATCAGCACATAAAGAAACAAACCATAGAGAGGATAAGTGGTTTGTCTACAGGCACAAGAATAAGTGACTGAGCCACATTGGAAGCTGCGCCTCCTGCTGCAGAGCTGAGTTCATGTGCCAGAAGTCCATGAACATCAGGATAGCTGAAAAATTCTAGAACATAAACTCCACAGAAGAATTGTAAGCATCAGCGTAAGAGTAGGGGTCACCTACTTGCTCAAAGGATGTTACCTATTATTTTTAGCACAATATACTGATTTAATAAATGAATAAATTCTGATTCCAAATTAATGTCATCCCTATCATAATAATGGCCACCATTTATTGAATGCTTACTGTGTGTCAGGCACTGTACGTGCTTTTACATGATTTATCTCATTTAATGTCTACAACATTTCTCTAAAGTAGAATTTATTATCCCCATTTTACAAAGGAGGAAACAGGCCCTGAAAGGGCAAAAATTTGACCAAATTTAGACACCTAACATGTGACAGACCTAGGTTTCAAACCCAAATTCTGACTTCAAGATCTGGGCTCTAATTCTTCCAAGTACACTGTCTTGCCTCCCACCAATGAAACTTTGTTTAAATCCACGAAACAGAACATGGGAGGTAGCTTAAAAGAGAGAGAGATAGGGGCATGGGTTGTACTTCTTCATGTAAAGTGATCATACAATGAAGTTAGAGAGAGAACAATGATAGGCTTTCTTTTTTTTTTTCCTCTCTGTCACCCTAGGTAGAGTACTGTGGCATTCCAACTCACAGCAACCTCAGACTCCTGACCTCAAGCGATCCTCTTGTCTCAAAATCCTGAGTAGCTGGGACTGCAGGAGTCAGCCGTAATACCTGGTTAATTTTTCTTATTTTAGTAGAGATAGGTCTCACTCTTGCTGGGACTGGTCTCAAATTCCTGAGGTCAAGCGATCCTCCTGCCTTGGCCTCCTAAGGTGCTAGGAAGACAGGAATGAACTACCATGCTTAGCCCACAATAGACTTCCAAGGCAGGCAGACTGCCTGGCACAGCTGAGGGTGCAGGCACATCTATCCTACTATCAATTATAGTGCAAACTGGAGATTTTCTTGGATCCTAGTGCATTTCAAAGACAATGAAAGGCTCACAGCCATGTGGTCAGAGACAGAAAGGAATTTGACAGATCTGGAGATAGGAAGTAGGATGATTTCAAAAAGCACAAGGCTCCCATAAAGTCTTCAGATTTAGGAAAAAGGTAAATTGATATTATCAAAGAAATAATGTATGAGCCCCATTGGCCAGTTTTAAAAGACATGGCATTAAAAGCAAAGAAGACCAGGTCTGCCCGACAAAGCAGACTGGAAGTCAAAATACTTCCATTAGGGGAAAACGCAGGGGGTAAGGGCTGGAGGAGAGGCATCCTGCATCTCAGTGAGAAGGACCAGCTATGTCTGTCCCACAGGCTTCATGCCTTCCCCAACTAAAACTTCAGCCAAAAGAATAAGATTTCAAAGGGCACAAGATGCAAATGAAATACACAATGTCACTAGTGCACCACTGAAGGATTTGCTGGAATCATTGCAAGCGAAGCAGCCCACGGTCAGCCCAGCCAGGGTAGGGAAACCAGTCTCAGGAAGAAATGTGACAGAAGTATCTAACTGTCATCTGACAAGAACAGAAACTGGGGAAGCAATAGTAAAGAAAGGACAGAGAGCAATGTCACAGAAGTGTCCTTGGGAAGTCATGAGAGGAGGCTGAAGTACAAAGGAGAAGATGTTAGAGCTGAATGTCACTTGCCCTCCAGGCCAAAAGTCTATCATCACACCAACGAAGGATGTAGAGACAGGAAGTTCAGCACCGTTGTTCCTCTGCTCCAGAAATGAGCTCAGACATTTGACTAAAATACTGTAAATATATATATATATATACTTATATGATTTAAAAATGTACCCTTCCATGACATTTAAATTTATCAGCTGACAAACATTGTGTTGTGCCATCTGCCACCCTATACTAAACTTTCTGTAACTAAAGATGCACAAACCCTGGAGAATAAGCATTAGGTAAAATAGATTCATTTTATATAATTGAACATAATTGTGCATGTAATGTTTTAACGTAATATTACTCAACAGCTGTGAAAATAATAGAAGGGTAACTCACCATAAACCATATGCTGGCAATGAGATATGAAGACAACGCTCTACCTGACCATTGAACCCACAAGTTCACAGGGATGATGTCTGACTTGCTTCAGGAAAACGTTCAAGTTGAAGGCAGAAACCAAAGTGGAGTGCCACAGAACTCAAAAGCAAAGGGGCAGCATTCGTTTTGTCAGCCCTACCTCAGATCACCCTCCACTCTATGCAAGGCTGCTTTTTCTTCATGGTCTCTCTTCCTTTCCAGTAATTTTTATGACCCTTTCCACGTTCTTCTTTTACAATCATGTGTGAACTCACCACAAGTGGAAACATCTCTTGCTTTATGCTCTGTTTTAAAACAATATGGCAAATGAACTCTTCAACCAGAATTGTAAATACCTAAACAACTGTTGTTTGCCTTCTCACTAATTATACTTGATTTTTGAGTATCTTCCTTTGAGTCAAAAATTTTCCCTATTGTATGAGTAGATTGTATTATGTCAACTTTAGAGATGAGAAAACTGAGGCTAAGTATTTCAGTCAGGTGTGTACTGAGTTCCTAGAATGGCCCAAGTTCATGCAAGTCATTTGCCTACAGTGGTATAAATATTTAAGGCAGAGTTAAGGATTAAGACATAATGCTCCGTCCTTTCCATTAGTTCCTTTAGCAGTTCATTGCTAAATGACCTTGGACAAGCTACTTTAATGTCTATGACTCATGTTCAACATTTATAAAACAGACACACACAAAAAAATCAACTGATTTGAATGTATCTACACATACCACTTTGATCAAATATAAATAGTTTCAACATCTAACCAAAATCAGCCTATAAACATGCACATCAATATATTCCATTTTAGCCCTTGATTCTATTAATTCTATTTCACTTTCCCCTTTAGAGCTTAGAGCGATATTTTTCTCCAAACCGTCTTGGCTATAGTGACCATTTCAAGTCTGTGGAATAAGATGAGCTATATTTTTCTCCTGATGTACTAGGATAAAAAGAGTCTTATCTGCAAGCAAACTCTTGTAAATTGCCTTAACATTCACTGCATTATACATTCACATTGTTTTGTCTATACCATTAAAGCTTGGTCTCTCGGAAAATAATATAGGGAAATTTAACTATGCATAAATATTAATAGGCACAATAAAATAAGCATAGCATAAAAGTATTTCAGTACTAAAAGTTAAATGTGGTAGAGCCTGAGAATCTTTTATTCTTTTTATTTTTGTCCATGACTTTAAACCCACATGGGTTCACATCTTTCAAAGTTCACATCTTCATAAGATGATGAAATGATAAAATACAAAATAACAAAATACAAAAAAAAGAGTCATTACAATAAATTAAGTAAAGGAATTAGTGACTTAGAAAGCCCCAAGATGACAGAGAAAAGTATAATATTCTAGAATTGGAACAAGTCAGCACGATTACTCAATTACTGTTCTCTACCACGATGTAATGACATTTTTACTAACAGACAAATATAATAATCTCGAACTATTTTAAGGTTGAGACAAGGTTATGAGAAAGAGTTGCTGAAGCCAATAAATATCAAATTTGGGACTGACATTTGGTCTCAAATCCCCAGTGTTTGCAAGAATTTCAGCACAGGTGTTAAGTACAATCACCACATGTTCAAAATGGAGACATCTGCAGAATCAGAACCAAGAGATTGTCAACTTAAAGGCACGTTCTTTGGGAGAAAGAAAGCAGTTATTTTAAGATAATAGTGAGAATAATTTAGCTTAATCCCAATTCCCCTGAAAACCTGAAGATTAATCCAATCTGTCAAACAGAGTTCTGATCACTGACTTTCTTCTAAACCAATTCCAAAAGGATCTAGGCAATTTGGATGAGGGATTATGGTTAAAAATAATTAAATTAAAAAGAGAAGTTTAGTAACCCTTAATCTCTCTAATCTTCAGTTTTCTTTTTAATGAATTGAGAAAGGGGAAGTTGGATTATATCTCTATAACAATTCTACAATTACCTGAAACCATGAAAAGCAAGATAGGCTATAATCATTCCAAGGTAGTTTTCACATCCAGTTGGAAATAAATACTTTAGTTTAAAAAGCAAAATCTCAGCCCTCTTGTCCAATTAGTTTCAGGAGACTTTCTGCTACAAAAGCAAGCAGCAAAGCCTGTCAAATCAACTTTCAGAAATATCCAGTTTCCATTATCACTTCTTGCAGTTCACTCTTCTTACAATGCTCGGTGATCCTGGTTGTAACACCTTTTGGAGGTGCCTGCCCACCCATGAGCCTTCCTGTCTTCATTGTACTCCTCCCTAGTCACAGCTGATTGGTCACTTGATTGAAGCTGTGTCAATGTGATTCTCATCCCCAGAATTTGAAATTAGAATTCATAGCTCCAAGGCATTCTCTGTCAGTCATTTGACACAAGATGTAGACATTTGGTAGCTACCCAAGTGTTCATCTTCCACCATATGCACAAAGAAGAAAAAAAAAAAGATAATCTCCAGGAAAAGAGGACACTTAGAGAGAGAGAGACAGAAAGAGAGAGAGGGAAAACAAATCAGCACCTGGCTTCCTAATGACTTGCCAGTTGCCAATTCCAGGCTGTTGTTGGGGCCCAAAGCCCATAAGATACCACCGTATCCTTATGATATGTTCACTGTGCTAATCAAAAGCAACTTCCAGCACAGCACTAGAGATGCAGAGACAACACCATTCCTTAGACTTTACCCACTCCCATACTTGAGAAAGGTCTATGCTTTATAATAAATTGTTTATTTCATATCACTTATAGTTACTCTGTTTATCTGATAGAACACCAACTAATATCTGAAGGGACTGCAATTGGACCTAGCTGTGTAAACTCAGAGAATTCACTCCCCTACGCCTCAGTTTTGTCATCTATAAAATGGGGATAATAATTTCCACTTTTCGGGTATCTTTGAAAGATAGTGTATTGAAGGAGCTATGTGTAAAATGTGTAGGTTATAACATTGTAACTACCTTTATCCTCACAAGCATCCTTGCTGTATATATAAGCTTATTTTATAAATCTACTAGATGTAACAAGTTGTACTGATTAATGAGAAGTTTTAACTGCTGGTATGTCTTTCTGGAGGGCATAATTAGAAAATAAAATTTAGGTACTGTTGTTTTTACTGTATGGAGAGTCACCTATATACGAACAAGAGGTGATATGACATCCCAACACCCAACATAGCATTTCTGAACACTTGAATACCCCTCTTCTTGGAGTATAATATCCTGGTGGTAATTATGCTACGCTGTGACTTCCAACATGTGTTTTATCTTTCCTAGTTCTTCCTAATTTTTCTCCTATTATGACTGCACTGTGGCATCTGAACCAAAGGAGGCCAATGCAATAACAATAAAAAGTGTTGATATGACACTCCTGAGTTTAAAGCAACATCAGCAAGCACAGTATTTGGAGGGTTCAGCCAAAGAGCAATGTTTGGCCCAAGAAATGTGCTAATCGGTGTTCCATACGTCAATGTCAGTACCAGATGGAGCGGTGGTCTTAGACACTGCCTCCAAGGGAGTCAACAGCACATCCTGTGTCATTCTAACTGTGAGGCAGCTTCTACGTGGTCCCTTTTTCAAGAAAGCATAGCTCTGGCATAGCTGCAGCTCCACTGAGATGCCCTCTATTTTTAAGCTCATGAATTTCACTTTCCTAACCTGACAAAAGGGTATGTGTTGGTAACACATGGATGTGGGATGATTACGCAGGAACCATCAGAGAGACAAGACTGTCTGCTCTCATTAGATTTGATGGCTAGGCAAGACATATGCTGCTGATCTATAAAAGCCATGAGAACAAGAAAGTTTTAAATTGGGTGAAGGTGACTTAAGGCATAATTTGAGATGCCAGTTGCATCAGAAATGAAATTGTGCCAGTGTCCTCTCCAGGGAAAGAAAGAGGGCAGGCTCCTGACTCACAGAGACTCTCCCCAGCATCTCATCTGAAGGCCATGCAGTGAACAGGAAACCAAAATCCCATGTGAAGAGAAAGGTTCATGTCAAAGTGAGGCGGGTGAGCAAAGTGTGAAGCCCACATCCCCCCGAAGGGAAGGGAGACTTTTCGAGTGTGACAATGACCCACCCCTGATAAAGCCACCAAGCCACTTCAGTCACATTCTGGGGAGGGGAGCACAACAGGCCGATGCTGCACAACAGACAACTGAAGCTGAGACTCAAGACTGTGGAGCCTTGTGAGTGAAAACACAGAAACCTTCAATCTCCCTATGATGTGGGGGGAATGAACACGGATAACGCTAATAGGACATGTTTCCTTCAGCCCTGGTGACACAGTAAGCCGGCAGATGACAATTCTACTCAAGAGCAGTATTCTACCATTGGTAACATACTTTATGAGGACACAGAAATAATCCTTCCCATGAAGTTTATCAGTATTACTTTAAGAGAGAATTAATCTTTCTCCCCTAAGTGTTTTAACTAAACTTTGGCTTTAGCCATCAAACATTCACCTTATTCTACTTGGTTCTACCATTATTCATTTACAGATGTTTCCTCCATAGTTAATATGACCGTGAATGGAATCATTCATTTATCTGTAAAAGTTTGTGGCATAATATGTATATCATGGAGAAGTACTTAGCCATTAAGAAAAGATGGAGACTTTATATCTTTTGTGTTTAAATAGATGGAGTTGAAACACATTCTTCTCAGTAAAGTATCACCAGAATGGAAAAACAAGTATCCAATGTGCTCAATCCTAATATGAAACCAATATATACACACCTACATGCCCACATGAAAGAAAAACACAAGTACAGTCTATGGAGGTGGAGGGGAGAGAAGGTGGGGGAGGGAGAGAAGAGAGGGTGTTTGGTGGACTCTCAACTAATGTGCACAATGTGAGAGGTGTTCAGGCCACCCCAGGGTAAAGGTTCAACTACAACTTGAACTTGACTGTAGAAATGAAAACAATGTAACCTAAACATGTGTACCCTCATATCAATCTGAAATTAATATATATATACATTAATATATATAATATATATACATTTATATATATATATACACATATATATAGCACCAAGTATGTGGCATACATGGAGACTGGTGCAGAGCAGGCAACCAATAAATTTTGAAATAAATTGCCAATATATAAATGCTCACTGGGTGCCTACTATGTACCAGGCACATAGAATTCATTCATGTCAAATGCAAAGTAACAAACTTGAGCTTTAAAATCCCTGACATACCTACAATGCACAATAAGAAAACACCTACTTCAATCCTTTCAACTTTGTACCCATGCCTGATAGAGCCAATAAATTAAACCCTGTTGGTAAGGTAAAATATCTTGAGCAAAATTTAGACTGGGGGAAGCACTATTAAACAGCAAGCCATAAAATAACTGTGAACCTATTTATGAACTAGCCCGAAAGTAATTTCAGGATAGGAGAGAAGGAACCGATTACCAGGAACAATAGCTGCCAGGATCTTTTACACCAGTTCCTTATAAATGGGAGTCACCTTAGCAATCTTCACCAGCCTCCCACAGAGAAGAAAAGAAACTTGTATTTAAAGATTTATAATGTCTACTTAAAGGTGACCTGGGCTGGAATTTGCTACTTTTAACATCCAACTTGTCTAGATCCATAATCACTGTGACACAGTGAATTCTACGGGCTTCTCTTAAATTGCCTGGCAAGCTGTAGCAAGTAAATGGTCTTTCAATTCCCAAGGCTCACAGGAATCAAAATCACATTGGCCCCTGCCCTTGACTAACAAGAAGGTTTAGACTCAGGGTTTCTAACACATCCTCCCAGGCCTAAGAATTTAGTTAGCCACTTCAGAGTTCAGGTGGTGGTATCTGTGTTGCATCTAAGCCAGTGTAGAGGGCCTGACCTCCCATAACCAGCCATTCTGCTCTTCAGGAGGGCAGCAGGTCTCACTACCACTTCCATGTACGTGATCTCTCTGTGGGGTTAAAGGTTCTGGCCAGTGTGAAGGAATCTGTGGCTCTCTCTCAGTCGCCCTAACTATCAGGGATGAGGGCAAAGTCCTCTATGGTCATCCATAGCTGCCAATTCTAAGACCGCTACAGGTAGAAAATTCTTCACCAGCACTGCTGTTGGTTTACAAACAACAATACTTTACAGCTCATCATTCTGCTTCCTTGGGATTCAACAAGGTTCTCCATTTTATGAGACATACTATTGATTGGGTTTGCTTTTTGTTTATAATCATAGCTGAAAATTAAAAATAATTGTTTTGAAACTTATCTAAGATAAATGCAACATGATACTGCTAAAATACAAAGTTAAACATTTGGACTTCATCACCTCTTCAACCTGCTATCTTACAGCAGACACAGGACAGGTTTCTGAAGAAGATTCTGCTCATAGCTCACCTCTAAGGCCGTAGGATATGAGGACCACTCAAGAGCTCTGGGGATGAGAGTGACTTAATTTTTAAATGCTAATTTGCCTACTAACCCCAAGTCTGGGAATGCCTCCGAAATATCTATGTGAACCAGTGCTCCTTATATAGAAACACCTATTCATTAATTTGCACCTTTCCTCCAAACAACCCTAAACATTGCTGCATACATCCCAGGCCATGAGGAAGCCACCTGCACATTCCTTCCAGAGTATACATACTATTTCTGCCCCTCTTGGCAGAAAGCTCTCAGTGTGGGGGACTGTAGTGCAGAAATCTACCTATCTAGATTCTTCAGCATTTGGAGGTCACTCTGTATACACAACCCTCTCATGCAACCCTAAGGCACATGTCTTAGATTCTCCTCATCCCAGGACCTTGACTCTGTTTTGATTGTCAAAGCACATGGATCTGACCTACTTAGGAATCACCCTGCCAAGGTGCTGGGCCACAGTGACGACCTTCAACTCTCTGCTCTTCAATTCTTCCCAAAACCTCAGTTGCCCAAAATCATGTTTGTGAAAGATCCTAAATCATATTTATTGTATCCATTGTTCCAAATATTTTAAAATGTGTCCTAAAGTCAATGTTTCTTTATCTTATTACTAACAAAATGTATTTCAGATGTTGTGCCCAAAATAAATAAATAAAAGTTGAGAAAGGGAAATGGATTGGAGTCTGTCATTACTAATTATGGACATCTGGTGACTTTAATCTCCAGGGATCTCCAGGCTCCTGCAGAATGACACAGACACCAATTGACAGGAACGGCCCTTGATGCGTCAGAAGTAAAAGCAACAAAAACATGAACTTAAAAATGCTCTCCCATACCACAAGAGGATTTTACGGTAACATAAAATTTTGTATGGTAGCATAAAAAAGTATGTTTATCTAACTTTTCTATGTCTAGTGTAAATCAGCAATAATAAACCCTTCCTCATTGGTTTCTCTTGAGAATTAGAATACCGAGCAACAGATACAATACTTCTTGCCTCTGTATTATGTCTAAGCCTGTCCTGACCACAAATCTCTAGACTAGATTATTATTTGTAATTAGCAAATAACCATTATTTTTGTTATCCCAATTTGTAATTAGATATCAATTTGCTTCTGTATTTGTTTATTAGCTAATAGTCTCATTAGATGTTGAGCTCTGTAAGGGCATGTACCATGCCTATGTGGTTAAAATGATAAACTTAATACCTATAATGTCTTCAATAATGCTGAAATGACTGATCAAGTAACTGAATGAAGAATGAATGGATGGATAGAATAGAGAGCAAGTGGCCAAAGAGAAACCTCCAACAGACTTTACATCTTTTAGTGAAGTATCACAAGAATGGACAAGCAAGTATCCAATGTACTCAATACTGATATGAGGCCAATAGAAAAACAACGACACACCCACATGAGAGGAAAACACAAATATGTTTAAGTGAGGGGGAAGGAAAAAGGAGAAAGGGGAGGAGGAAAGGCAATTGGTAAGTTCTCACCTAATAGGCATAAAGTAAGGATATACCGCACAACCCCTGAGTGAAAGGTTTGACTACCACTTGAACTTTACCTTAGAAAATGCAAACACTGTAACCTAATCATGTGTACCTTCATATTAATCTGAACTTTAAAAAAGAAAAAAAAGAAGGAAACCTCCAGCAATTGTCCCTCTGCACAAACACTAACTGCAACAACTATTCACACAAGCAAATACCTTCAGGAGAACCACAAATTAAGTGAGCAATCATACTACCTGGTATTAACATTACATCAAGGAAAGAAGCACTGACGAGGGCAGGAAAGACAGTCTCTCTTTGCCTATGCCAGTCCTCCCACATCTCCTAGCCATTTGGTGCCAGCAGGCTGAGTGGAGAGAGAATCTGTGTGCCCAGGGAAGGAGAGTGAAGTGATTGTGGGACTTTGCTTTGAAACTCAGGGCCAGGGCTGTACAGGGTTTTTCTGGTTTCATACAAAATGAAGAACTATTTTTTCCAGTTCTTGAAAGTATGATTCTGGTATTTTAATGGGAATTGCATTGAATCTGTAGATTGCTTTGGGTGGTATAGACATTTTAACAATGTCTATGTTGATTCTTCCTAGTCAAGAGCATGGTTTGTTCTTCCACTTGTTAATGTCTTCTGCTATTTTTTTTTTTTTAGGGTTTCATAATTCTCTTTGTAGCCATCTTTCACCTCTTTTGTTAGATACATTCCTAGATGTTTCATTTTCTTTGAAGCTACTGTGAAAGGAATTGTATCTTTGATTAGAGTCTCACCTTGGCCATTAGGAGGCATCACTATACCAGACTTTAGGGTATATTACACATCCACAGTGATCAAAACAGCATGGTACTGGTACAAAAACAGAGACATAGCCATATGGAACAGAACAGAAAACCAAGAGATGAATCTAGTCTCTTATATTCATCTGATTTTGATAAACTAAACAAAAGCATACAGTGGGGAAAATAACCCCTATTCAATAAATGGTGCTGGGAGAACTGAATAACCACATGTAAAAGACTAAAATTGGACACACCTTTCACCACTGTCAAAAATTGACTCAAGATGGATAAGAGGTTTAAATCTAAGACATGAAATGATAAAAATCCTGGAAGAAAGTGTGGGAAAAACTCTTGAAGATAGTGGCCTGGGGAAAGATTTTATGAAGACAATTTCTGTGGCAATTGCAACAACAACAAAAATAAATAAATGAGACTTAATTAAACTGAAAAACTTTGGTACAGCTAAGGCCACAACAAGCAAAGAAAAAAGAAAACCTTCAGAATGGGAAATGATATTTGATATTACAAATCTGCAAAAGGCTTGTTAACTAGGAACTACAAAGAACTCAAATTAATCAACAAAAAAAGAACAAACAATCCCAGCTATCACCAGGAGTGAGACATGCACAGAACATTCACTGAGGAAGAAAGATGAATGGTTAACAAACATATGAAAAAATGTTCATTGTCCCTAATCATTAGAGAAATGCTGTAGCAGCCCATATAGCCTATGGCTAGAGGAAATGAGAGTTATAAGAAACACTTGTATATAGCTCAATAATGGAACACCTTGGTGAAAGGGCGTGGGGAGGGATCTAGCTCTCCTAACAAGCATGAGAGAGCTCATGAGATGAGAGCATTAGTGAATTGGCAGTCTCTACACCTCTGGTGTTGAGAGGCACAGGATCAGCCTTATATTAGGCTGGAGGAGAAGGCACTTGGGAGCATGCACGTTCTATCATGGACCTGCTTATGCTCACTGTCTCCTCTCCTTCCTGCAGAACACCACCGTGGTGTCTCTCTGCTGAAGATCACAAAGCTCTGCTAAAGAGTAAGATCAATTCTAAGACTACTTTACCCTCAAAGACTATCTATCTCTCTCTCTCCCTTCTGCTAAGGTAAATAGCCCTCAGACACCTAAGACCAATCATTCCTGAGCAAGATAACAGCATAGCGGTCCATGTCCGGAACACAGCTAGATAGACTGGGGCTGGAGACCATCCAGTCCTGGGCCCTGATAGGTGGCATCCATGAAGGGACCCTAACAAAATGCATATCAAAACCACCCAGAGAATTCACTTAACAACAGTGAGAATAGCACACATCACAAAGACCCAGAGTTGCAGATGCTGGTGTGGGTGTGGGGAGAGAGGGACACATTTACACTGTTGATGGGATCTCAAACTAAAGCATTTTTTTTGGAAAGAAGTATGGAGAATCCTCAAAAACTCAACTTCCATTTCACCCTGCAATCAAAGAAAAAAATCATTTTATCATAAAGATATTTACACTAGACTATTTAGAAGATAGCCGACTGGAAGCAGCTTCCAACAGATGCTCCTGTCCAAAAGGAAAGATAACCTCCAGAAACTGCCCAATTGCACTGAAGCCTGGGAGCCTAGGCAGACAGAGAAAGGTCATAACTGCAGGTCACCTCTGAGACAAGCTGCAACTTCAAGAAACCAAGCTTCAGGCAAAAAGCTGAACTAAAGTTTTCCGCCATTCTGAACTTCCAGGACACCCTTCCCCGCTTACCTGACACACGAGAAGCCTGACTTCTGCTGAAACTGAGGGAGGAGGACTTGAGCAGCACCCACCCTCCCTATCTGCCAGACCAGGCGGCCCACCAGTTAAGAGACTCTGGAGCCCCACCAAGACCCCACCAGCCCCCAGGACAGGGACACCACTGGGACACCCCCCCCTTTGCAAAGGCCAACAGGTGCCTCATCCCACACCCTGCTGCTTGATCTGGGCAAGCCAAATTATGAAGCTGCTCCCGCAGGCAGAGCTCCCTGGGTGGGGCAGTACCAGAGGACCTACACAGGGTCACTCCCTACAAAGATCCAGCAACAACAGAGTGATCCTGCCAGGGTTTGGTCTGGGAGAGACACCTCCCCAGCTCTGAGGACAGTCATACACAACAGTGAAAAATAATCATGAGGTGAAATCAACAGAAAAACTCTGGGAATATGAATAATCAGAGTAGATCAACTCCCCCAAAGGAACGACAAGTTAGATACAGCACAAGATCCCTTGCATAAGCAAATGGCTGAGATGTCAGAAATCGAATTCAGAGTCTGGATAGCAAATAAGATCAGTGGAATGGAGGAAAAGATGGGATCAGAATTTCAAGCAGTAATCCAAAAGATGACCCAAAAGATGTCTCAAGAATTCAACAAATTCAAAGACAAAATGACCAAAGATTTTGACACATGGAGACAAGAAGTTGCAGCCCTCAAAGATCTGAGAAACACAGTAGAATCCCTCAGTAACAGAATGGAGCAAGCAGAAGAAAGGATTTCTGACACAGAAGACAAAGCTTTCGAATGCTCCCAAATCTACAAAGAGGAAGAGAAATGGAAGGCAAAAACGGATTATTCTCTCAGAAAGCTCTGGAATAACTCGAAGAAAACCAATATTTGCCTTATAAGGATACCGGAAAATGATGAAGTGGCATCACAAGGCACAGAGTCTCTTCTTTATGAGATGATGAAAGAGAACTTTCCAGACATGCCAAGAGATCCTGAAATTCAGATAGCAGACAGTTTCAGAGCCCCAGCATGACTCAACCCAAAATAGACATCCCCCAGGCACATCATAATTAACTTCACTAAAGTTAATATGAAGGAGAAAATTCTGAAAGCAGCGAGATGTGAAAAAACCATTACCTACAAGAGGAAGAATATTAGAATAACTGCAGATCTCTCTGATCAAACCTTTCAAGCTAGAAGAGAATGGTCATCAACTTTTAATGTCCTAAAACAAAAGAACTTTCAACCCAGGATCCTGTACCCAACTAAATTGAGTGACATTTATGATGGAGAAATTAAATACTTCAATAATATCCACATGTTGAAGAAATTTGCTATAACTAAACTAGCTCTCCAGGATAGTCTCAGACCTATCCTCGGTAATGATCAGCGCAATCCTCCACCACAAAGGTAAACTCACCCAGAAACTTTTTATCAAATTTCATCTTCCACACTGATGAAAGGATTAAAAATGTCCACTGGACTTTCTAAAGATTTATCATTGTTTTCAATTAATGTGAATGGTTTAAATTGTCCTCTAAAGAGGCATAGGTTGGCTGACTGAATACAAAAACTCAGGCCAGATATCTGCTGCATACAAGAATCTCATCTTACCTTAAAACATAAATTTAGACTCAAGGTGAAGGTATGGTCATCTATATTCCAGGCAAACGGAAAACAGAAAAAAGCAGGTGTTGCAATCTTATTTGCAGATACAATAGGCTTTAAACCAACCAAAGTAAAGAAGGATAAAGATGGACATTTCATATTTGTTAAAGGTACTACTCAATATGATGCGATTTCAATTATTAATATTTATACACCCAACCAGAATGCTCCTCCATTTGTAAGAAAAACTCTAATAGACATAAGTAACTTGATTTCCTCCAGCTCCATAGTAGTTGGAGATTTTAATACTCCTTTAGCAGTGTTGGATAGATCCTCCAAAAAGAAGCTAAATAAAGAAATTTTAGATCTAAACTTAACCTTTCAACAACTGGATTTAACAGACATCTACAGAACATTTCATCCTAATGAAATTGTATACACATTCTTCTCAGCACCCCATGGAACACACTTCAAAATCAATCACATCTTAGGTCACAAGTCTAACCTCAGCAAATTTAAAAGAATAGAAATTATTCCTTGCATCTTCTC
>CAUYRH010020013.1:0-17052 GCA_963574655.1 Perodicticus potto | reverse complement strand
ACAATCAGAAACATTTTGATCGTACTGTGAGAGATAGCCCTCATAGCATTTTCTTAATCACTATATAAAGACATTGATACTCTACATTTAATAAGTTTCACCAGTACCCTACTAAGATGCACCGTAGGTGTGATTCCACCAATTGCCCTCCCTCCACCCATCCTCCCCCCTCCCCTCCCCTCCCTTTCCCTTTTCCCTGTATTCTTGTGCTATAATTGGGTTTTAGCACATATATTTTTATTGTAACTAGTGGTGGCAGACTAACCAAAAATAAAAGGTAATAATAGAAAAAAAGATTGCAGACCAGGAAAGATGGTTCACACTTATAATCCAGCACTCTGGAGGCTGAGGCAGCAGGATCCTTTGAGTTCAAGTGTTCAAAATCAGCCTGAGCAAGAGCAAGATCTCATCTCTACTAAAAATAGAAAAATTAGCTGGGCATGGTGGTATGTGCCTATACTCTCAGCTACTCAGGAGGCTGAAGCAGGAAGATCACTTGAGCCCAAGAGCTTGAGATTGCTGTGAGCTAGGCTGATACACTCTACCCAGGGCAACAGAGTGAGACTCTGTCTCAGAAAAAAAAAAAAAAAATAAGATTGGAATGGATGGTTGAGGGCAGAATATAAATCTTCAATTACAGACTTATCAAATATGGCTATAACTGGTAAAATGGATGTAACTTGGGAAATATTAAAAGATGAGAGGTCATCTAAATCTATGAAAGAGATGATTTTCATCTGAACACATGTAGTGAGAGATTCAAAGTTTTTCACAACCTGGTTTTGATCAACCTACAAGAGTTTTGTCTAAGAATTCAATACTTTTATGCTTATCAAGTTTCAGTACAGTGAACACTAATCATTACTGAATAAATGTCGCACCCTGCCCCTACTGTTTTTCAAGGCCACGCTGAAAAGCTTTGGGAATAATTTTACCATTTCCCTCAGCCAAAACCATCTGTTTCTATAGGATTTTATTTGCAATTTACTGATGCCCCTTAATCATTCCTCTCCTTGAGGTAAGAAGTGATTATACATTATTTATTCTGGTTTTCCTCAAATTTGGCATACTTTCTAACACATACCAAATAAGCACCTTATGTAAATGCTGGGTTATATTGGCACAGTGGAAAGTTCATTTTGGAGGGCTTTTGGAGTTAGACTTGAGGATTAAAACCCAGCTTAGTCACTCACTCACTAGCTATATGACTTCAGGCAGGTATTTAACTTTTCTTAAGCTTCATTACTTATAAAATTACCTACACCTTGAAAATTACTGGGAAACTTTAACATTATACCTTAAACTATGTCATGTATACTTCGATGTAAATGTAAATAATGTAAATGTATATAATGTAAACTTAAACTGTACATTATACTATGTAAAAAGCACCTAGCAAAGTATATAGTATATGATGAGGATTCAATAAATAAAGCTATAATTATGGCCACTATTCCCCAGCTAATTTGTCTTGTTATGTTGCCCAACCTAGTCTCAAATTCCTGGCTTCAAGTGATGCTCCCACCATGGCCTTCTAAAGTGCAGGGATTACAGGCCTGAGCCACTGTGTTGGTTGACAGCATATTCTTTAAAACTTTATTTCCTCTTCAGCTTTGTTAACTATGCTCAGGTATGATTTGGTTGAGAGAATGTACTCAACACTTATGACTGCCCACTACATGCTAAGTGTTGGATAAAAAATGAGGAAGGCATGGTGTTTGCCTTAGGAAATTATTTCAAAGTTCTATTAGCCTCCTCTCCTTGTCTTTACTATTCAAGAAAGGACATTGCTGAGTTTCTGCCCCTCATATGAGATCACTCAAATGCTACATTAATTTCATCCTTCCTATATTGAGAACTACTTATTAACTACTTTCTAGCATTGTGCTAGAAACAAAAAATGGGAGAAAGACTCCCATTCAGGTCCCAGTCCTGAAGAAGGCATTTCATAGTTCCACTAGTAATAAAGGTTATCTTATTTTTACAACACAAGAAAAAGCATTATTACCATATATGCATTTCTATTACTCTATATAATTTCATCCTTACCTATAGCCTTCTGTGTATGAAACTGAGTAAAATCTGATAGAACGATCCAGTCTTTACACTATTTCCTATGTTAACTTTTGGCTTGTGATGTTGTTTTATGGTAACTTGAAGACTGTCATCCACGTTAACAATTCTGGTAAAGAAATAAAAGACATGTTGCTAATTTATTAAAGTATTCTGGACTGTCACCAATTAGTAAAATTAGAATTGTTCACTAACTACTAATCTTATTGCTAGTGCTTTTTTATTTAAAATTTGTTTTAGCATTATAGAGTACCTATTCAGCCATTTCACTTGTGTATTGGTAATATAGCTAAGAGTTCCAAATTGTATATATTTCAGTTTGTCAAACCCATTAAGGTGAACTATAGTCCATCCTAAACAACTCTGTACTGTAAACGTAATGTAACTGTAATTATATTTATAGACGCTTAGTAGAATCAAATAGTAGACCAAATATTTTAATTCTGTCGTGGCAGACTAACCAGATAAATTAAAGATAATAATAGAAAAAAAGATTGCAGACCAGGAGCAATGGCTCACACTTGTAATCCTAGCACTCTGGGAGGCCAAGGCAGGAGGATCCTTTGAGCTCAGGAGTTCAAGACCAGCTCTACTAAAAATAGAAAAATTAGCAGGGCATGGTGGTGGGCATCTATAGTCCCAGTTACTTGGGAGGCTGAGGCAGGAGGCTCACTTGAGCAAGCAAAAACTCCAAAAAGGCTTTTTGTCCTCATGGATTTACTCTTCTCCATTATTTATGACTTATTCTTACCACAGAGTAAGATGCCTTTTGCTTGGTTATACTTATAAAATATGACCCGGTCTGAAATCTTTTTTTAATTTGCCAATCACTATGCTATTTCTCTGCTTCCAAAATAAAGGAGAATTTGGATCTATAGCTGCATAAATTAAAAAACTGTGTTTCACTGCCCAGAGTTACATAAATGGTTCGGTGATCTGAAATCTGGGAAAGTAACATTTGCACACAGGTCAAACCAGAGGAATTGCTGAGTTGCGAAGGTAATAGTTAAGCTTTGTTTCACAGATTGCTCTCAATACCAAAACACGAATCTGTACTATTACACCACAGGCCGCTTATTTTTGCGACTTGGTGTCTGTCACTAGGACTAGAGCACAGTGGCATCATCATAGCTCACTGCAATATCAAACTCCTGGGCTCAAATAATCCTCCTACCTCAGGCTCGAGGTAGGATAACAGGCAAGCCCCACCACACCCAGCTAATTTTTCTATTTGGTGTCCTCTCGCTCAGGCTAGTCTCAAACTCCTGGCCTCAAGTAATCCTCCCTCCTCCACCTCCCAAAGTGCTCGGATTACAGGCATGAGTCATGGCGCTCAGCCAGAAAATATGCAATTTTTGACCAAGGTCAGAGAGCTTCAGAGTATGTTAAGGACAATGTGAGGTTCGGGTCTGGTTAAAAATTCAGTCTCCAGAATAGCTTCTCGCACTGGGCTTTCTATGTGAACTTGTGATTGCTGGGGGCTGGGAAGAGAAGGGCCTGGGATGGGAGGGACAGAGAATGCACTTGGGTTCCTTGCTGAGTGATGCATCATCTTTGAACTAGATAAAGGTGATAGTTACACAAGACTGTGAGTGTACCAAATGCCACTGAATTGGACACTTTAAAAAGACTCGTTTTATGTGAGTGTCACCTCAAAAAAATATTTTTAAAAAGGGGTTAAGAAAAAACCCAGGGTTTTCCTGCACGGTTGGGCTTCCTTCGGCGAAATCAGACACCAGCCGTGTGGACAACTCCCTCCCTCAGGGGGACCGTTTCAAAATAGCCAATTAATCAGCGCTCAAACAACATACCTAACTCATCTGGGTATGACAAAACAAACTATTCGTCAGAACCTTCCAGAAAGCAGCACCGCAAGTCACCTAGAATTCCCTTACAAGCAGTATGAGAACACTAGGGTGGAAATGGTAGAAGCCATTTTTTAAAAAGGTTTTTGTCCTGGGTGGAGGGTGTTCAGTGAGGATTCAGTAAGTCTCCAAATTGCATTTAAACCTAGGTGCTTAACTACGATGGATGCATTTTTCGACAGGGCAGCGTCTCACGGTGAAATACGAAAACCCACTCTGAGCCTCCCGTGGCGACGAAGCTCTCAACCAACGCTCACCGCCATTCCCTTCCGTAGAAAAGCCCCCTCCTCCGCCAACGGGGGCGGAGCATCAGGGGGCACTCCCGCCACACAGCGCGAGTTGAGCCGCTGAGCTCCCTGGGAATTGTAGTTCTCCTCGCCCACACATCTCTTCTTCGGCTTAGCATGGAGTGACTCATAAAACTACGACTCCCAGAGTGCTCCGGGGGTGGCGAGCGGCCGCCGCGGTGACGACCGTGGCGGAGAAGGCCCGGAGAAGCTCTGCGTTCTGAAGTAGCGCTGCTTGTGCCGGTGGCCGATTGCAGGCTACTGGTGCTGCGGCTGAGGAGAAACGACGAGTGGGTTCGGCATTTCCCGTTGGGATCCCCGCAACGATGAGCGCTGCCAGAGAGTCTCACCCGCATGGGGTGAAGCGTTCAGCCTCCCCAGACGACGATGTAAATAACAATGGCGGATGGATGAGGGTTGAGGCCTACTAAAGGCTGGGTAGGCCGGGAAGGGTGGATGGAGGAGGAAGCGCCTACGGTCCCGAAAGGGGAGGGCCTAGGGGGAGGAACCAGAAGAATGGGAGCTGTCTCCCTTTTTTTTTTTATTAGGCTTGGGAGGTTTAAGGCGGTCAGCACGCTAAGAGCCAGAGGCCTGCGTAGGAAGGGGAATGGAGGAATGAAATCCTGAGCGGGTCGAGAAGCCCAGGAGCCTAGTCTAGGGATCCTCGTGGTTGCGTGTTGGGCGGCTGATGAAGCTATATTCTCGGGCCTTTCTGCTCAGGATAGAGACAGCAAGACTTCATTTTAAAATGTTCCTGTGACTGTCTAAATGTTCGTGCACCGTTGGACAGATTTTCAGTCCTGGATGATTTTTGCAATATACTATTAATAGTTAAGCGTCACTGTACTAGTAAAGGTAAACCAAGAACAGTATTGAATCGAAAAATTATGCCAGGGTTGTAACTGGGTCCTGACGTAAGGTGTTGCAGTCTAAGACGGTGAAATCTAACAGCCCGTTTTGATGTCAAGTACCTAGTTTCCTTCCCTACCTTTCCCCTCAAACACCCTCTCCCAGCTTGTCAGTTGAAATGGTAAACCACTCATCCCTTAAAGTAATGGATTCAATATTTTACTGCTGTGCCAGGTGTTGGGAATTCAAAGATGAACAAATATAGTGCTGAAGTTAGGCTTTTTTGTATGTTTGTCCTTAGCACCTAGTGTAGTGTCTTGGAAACTGCAGGTAACCAGTAAACGTAAAACTAGGTCCTTCGTACGTGCAATGTATAAATGCTTTGGGAAAGTCGATGGAGGAAATTATTGGAGGGCGCGTGGAGGCGTCCTGTTTAAGGATGATGGAGATCTCGTTTTTCGGTTATTGTTTAGAACACTGAATTTCTGAATATGTGGAGTTTATTTCCTATAGGACAGTTCAGAGCCTTTCATAATATTTTGTGAACCATGAAAGGCTCACTTAGTACTGTGTGGCGAACGAGGTGTTAACATCCACTCCTTCGGGTGGAAGGTGGAGTGAAAATCGGAAAATTAAGGGTTTTTAAAAGCAATAGATTTTAAGCTCTACAAAAAGATTAGCAATCAATAAGATTTGGGGATGAATGGGTTATCTATGAGTGGTTTATGCCCTCTCTTCTCTGCTACTGGTTTTTAGATCTTTACTTCTTGGTATGGTAATTCAGTTTTTTTGTAGGAATTTATCCAGGCTTTGAATAACCAGGCTGCCATTTAAAATCTATTACATTGTTCTCCTCCTGGTATTTACCTGTGACTTGATTGCTAGATGTTAGACATCTGTTTTGCTAGACGCAGAAATAAACATCTTTACCTTGACAGAAAACTGCTGATATTATGCAATTTAACAGAAAGTTAAAGGGATTAAGTAATTAAGTTTCTGCAGCTACTAATGAGATCAATTTAAACTAGAAGATCTTTTCAGATACTATAAGCATTATCTTTTCAGAATGCAGCATCTGAGCACAGGGTACTTTAGGATGTTTGAAAGGAATAACTGAAAGTACTTAATTGTTTTTTAAAAACCTTGGGATTAGAAGTTGTAAATGATATGGTTATGTATGTAAACATTGAAAATAATTTGCTTTTTAAATAGAAATAGAATCCAGAAAGTTGGTTTTTATACAATTGTTTATAACTGAATTCTGTACATTTTTATGAATGTAGTTCATAAACTACTTTCCATATTCTATCTCATTTGGTCATAAACAATATGATGTGGAAGAAACAGGATCACAGCAAATTGCTTAGCCCCTCTATGCCTCAGTGTTTTACTTGTTAAATGGATTGTCGTAAGAAGCTCTTGAGAAAAAGTAAGCGAAAAGTATACAACATTTAATTCTTAGGTGTTATTATCCTTTAAATAATACTTTAAAGAAGCCTCTCTTTGTAGTTAAGGAATTAAAACTAAATGTCAGGTCCTAGTTTACAGGGCAAGTGATGATTTAGTGAGAATCAGAACTGAAGCTTTACTAGCACTTTGTTTTAAAAACTATATTGAGCCAGAAACAGTTAAGAACTAAATGGCCTATAAAAAGATATGACGGGATCACATGGAAAGAAGTACAGGTTTGGAACTTAGGTAGCCAAATTAGAACAGCATATAAGCCCTTCACCAAAAAAGAATTTGGAAGAACCACAAATGGGTCCAGTATGATACATATTAAGTCTTTTACAAATAATTTTCAGAAGAATAAACAGATAGTGAAAAACAACTCTATTTAGAATTTTAATATAAATTTAACAACAGCAAGTCCAAATTTCTGTTCTGTGGTTTCCTAATTTTGATGGTTTTTACTGTCTTCATTTGATATACATCGGGCATTGGTTCTAGGACCCACCAACTCCCATACTCATATCTGAGTATACTCAAGTCCTGCAGTCAGCCTTGCGGGACCCATGTGTAGGCAAAGGTGGTCCTCCATTTACATAGGTTTTGCCACATTCCATTCCATGTTTGGTTAGAAAAAACTCATATTAGTGGATCCTGAAAAGTTGAAACCCATGTTCAGGGGCCAACTGTATACCCAAAATGGTTAGCATCCTCTGAACACTGCTGATTGCTCATCAGTTATCCTGTGTGAACCTAGAACATATAATCAGATCTCATACCTATTTCTAACAGGTTTTAGTTTTATTATTCCTTTTAGTTCTTAGCATTGGCATCATCAGAGTATAATACTTAATTTTTTGAAATCTTTAATTGATTGCAATTTTGTGTTAAAGAGGGCTTTATCTGTGTTCCATAATTGCAAAGCATTTTCATTTTTAGATTATAAACTCAATTAGAATGATGAATCCAATGCATGTTTTTATTTCTATATCATCTTTCCAGTCATCTTTGTATACACATCTGTTCTTAATCCTTTGTCCATTTACAAACTAAATGAAGTATATTTTGATGCATACAACATAAAAATTAAATAAAACAGTAATGCATCTTTAAAAAGTGATATGGTCCTACCTCTTACTGCAAAATGTTGCAAGATGAAGAATTTACTGTTGAATGATTTTCCCAGTGAGAATACCATATTTCTTGTTTGTCCCTTTTTTATCTTTCATCAATTCTTAGGTTGGAAAAAAGTCATCTGGTATTTCATCATCCAAGAACTCGTCCAAGATTTTGCAGTTAATTTCACCATTATGGTAGTCTAGAATACTACTAATTGTCATTTTTGAGTTCACCTTCTTATTCATTCTAGTAATTGTGAAAATGCCTTCTATTAGTGTTTTTCTCTTTGCCATTATGCATGGAAAATAAAAAATTCTGAATTCTCATCTGTGTTTAATGAAAGCTTAAAGCAAACAAAGGTATGATGTCTTCTTGAAAGATGGTGTAATACGTTGGAAAATACATTTTCTTATTTTAATCATTTTTAGGATTGTTATAAATAATTGATGAATTGTAATAATTCTACATTTGTCTCAAGATAAAGGGAAAAATATGATTGCTAGGATTACATAATAGTTCTTAGATGTACAGAAAGGTTCAATGAACTCTTGATAATTGTAAGAGGTTTAATCTATTATTTTTATTAAAGAGTAAATTTTCTCTTTATTCTTTGGAAGACACTTAAGAAAGAATAAGAGACATGACATGTCAATTCTAGCAGATTAACTGGCACTGCTCAAAAAAGACACTGAAAAATTAAAATTGGGTCTAGTGGTGTGTGATGATGTACTGTCTCTTAGAATATCACTAAAGATAGGATTTTTAGGCTGGTCCGATGGTAGTGGGTTATCAGAACTTAACTAGCATTAGTGCCACTAAAGTTGGTGTATAATCAATCCCCCACTGGTAAATGTGATAGGCTGTCAAAAAAAAAAAGAGAGAAAGAATTTTTAACTTCAACTAACAACTGTGGCAACCTTCAAGGTTCAAAGTGCTAGTTGCTCTAGGGTCCTGCAAGGCTCGAGGCCAATGAATCTCAAAGTGTTGTTCCCAGTTCAACAGTATCAGCATCACTTAGAAATTTGTTAGAAATTCAAATCCTTGCGTTCCAGCCCCGTTGGATAAGAATCTCTAGACCTGTTTTAATAAGCTAAGTGATTCTGAAACTTGCAAACTTTTGAGACCCAGAGCTCTGGCTACAGAAGAACTAACAGATTCTGCTCTGAGCTAATAGAAAAGGAGTAAATTTGAATACAGTGTATATGCTTAACCTTCTAAGCCAGAACAATGAGCTCTGTTTAAACTGACAGGAAAAATACCTTGGCATCACAGACTTTTAATTTAAGTACTTTTTTATGTAAAAATTAATTTGACTAATGTCTTTTTTAGCTTGGATCTAGCAATTGGGAGGCAGCAGATTTGGGTAATGAAGAGAGAAAACAAAAATTCTTGAGGCTGATGGGTGCAGGAAAGGTAAGCATTGGTATGGTATTCATTTTAACGTTTTCTGTAAAAAATAATGCCATTTTTGTTTTAAGTGAGAAGGACTAAATATAATTGGATCCCATTTTCTTATTTTGCATGATTACTTTTGGGTTTGGGAAATACACTCTACCTAACCAAGCACTTAAAATTTATATTATTTCTGAGCCACTTCTGGGATTCTCAGTGCCTCTGTCAGTAAACTTTGGAGATGGTATAAAGGACAAATTTGGTTCAAGGAGTCTCTGTGGAAGAAAAAAGATATCAAATCATATGACTTGCCATATGTTAGCCCAGTGATTTAACAGAAGATATTTCTTCTGGGAAGGTTATCTTGTGGGAACTTCTGATCAAAGCCAAAAATTATTGTATTTATACCTCCCTCTAGCCCTTGCAGTAATAACCAAGGGAATACCCTTTATCAAAAACATAATTTTAAAACTATACTTTCAGGTGTCATTTCTATAGTTCATTATTAAAGAAGTTTCTCTGCAGTTTAAAACCCAATTTTAAAAATTGTTCACTATATTCGAAATGACTCTCTGATTAATGTAATAGAAAGTACAGTTGACCCTTAACAATGCAGGAATTAGAGGTGCCAACTCCTGTACATTCAGATATCTGCATAAACTTTAGACTCCCCCCAAAAGTTACTACTGATAGCCTACTATTGACTCGAACCTTACTGATAAAACATAAACAGTTAACACATATTTTATGTGTTATGTGTATTATATACTGCATTCTTACAATAAAATAAGCTAGAAAAAAGGAAATGTTAAGAAAATCATAAAAGAGGCTTGGCACCTGTAGCACAGTGGTTACTGCGCCAGCCACATACACTGAGGCTGGCAGGTTTGAACCTGGCCTGGGCCACCTAAACAACAATAGTAACTGCAACAAAAAATGGCCAGGTGTTGTGGTGGGCGCCAGTAGTCCCAGCTGTTTGGGAGGCTAAGGCAAGAGAATCTCTGGGGCGCAGGAGTTTGAGGTTGCTATGAGCAGTGATGCCAGGGCACTCTACCAAGGATGACATAGTAAGACTCTGTCTCAAAAAAAAAAAAAAAGAAAGAAAATCATTAAAGAAAATAAGAAAATATGTTTAGTATTCATTAAGTAGAAATTGATCATAATAAAGGTTTTCATCCTCCTAATCTTCATGTTGAGTGGGCTGAAAAGGAAGGATTGGTATTGGTCTTACTGTCTAAGGGGTAACAGGGACAGAAATAAATCCTAATATAAACAGATCCATACAGTTCAAGGGTTGACTATAAAATACAGATGCCAGGAAGACACCTATTATAAAAACGTTTCTTTATCCTAGACATTTTTTTTTTTTTGTAAGCAAGTAAATTTATTTTTTTAACATTGTCCTGATAGCCTTCTTACAAGATGTGAAATTCTGCCCTTTGGTTTGTTATGCACATGGGGATATATTCATGTATTTTGCTAAAAATTATTGACTATCCACTGTGCTAGGTCTTGGGATCATCACATAGTGCAAAAATAAATGTTCAGAGCCCTCATATAATAGACGAAACTAGATAATAACAATAAAGAATTATAATTGCTTTGAGAAAGCCATACAAGGAGGCCGTGAAATCACAGAGAAGGGTAGCTAACTCTGGTACAAGAAGGCATCCCAGAAACAGAATTGATCTGAAAGAATGAGAAGGCGCTAGCCAAACTACAATAGTGGGATTGGGGACAGGAAGAGGTCACATAAAACATTAAGACCTATTTAAGGGAAGCTTTTGTATAATATTTCATTAAACCAGATTTTTCAGTAATTTGTAACTTGTCATGTTAGAAAGTAATCTGCAGTTTTTCTTGATTCATGTAAATACATTAAGTCCTCACTTGATACTTTCTGTAAGTTCTTGGAAACTGACTTTAAGCAAACTGATATATGGTGTATCTTCAAGTTATTTCATTGTAACATCAGTGAGAGAGAAAAAAATTGGTTTTATTATGTGTCGTTTCACTTAAAGTTTTGAAGAACCTATTGATGAAGTTAAGTGAGGACTTGGTAAGGATATATAAAGTGACTAATTGTTTAGGAGGTATGTATATTCGACTAATTAGAAGGAAAACTCAAGTACTTAGGAAGAACATCTTAATATAAAATGTGTGAAAATTGGCTATCAGTAAATAGGTTGTTTAGCATCCATAAAATTCTTTTACAATCCAGGCCAAGATTACATCTTTGATCTTTCACATGGGCTGTTTAGACTTATTCTGTTTTATGGCCACTGAGTATAGTCCTCAGCCAGTTGCCATGAATATTTTATTGGTCACAAGGAGAACCAGCTAAGAAAGTATGAATAGATCAGTGTAATACTGTCATCACTCCTGAATAATTTGATGCCATTATATGTTATATATTTATATGTATATATATGTATTTTTTTTTTAGGAGACAGGGTCTCACTTTATCGCCCTCATTAGAATGTAGTGGCGTCATAGCTCACAGCAACCTCCAACTCTTGGGCTTAGACAATTCTCTTGCCTCAGCCTCCCGAGTAGCTGGGACTACAGGCACCTGCCATAACACCAGCTATTTTTTGTTACAGTTTGGCCAATGCTGGGTTCAAACCCGCCACTCTCAGTATATAGGGCCGGTGTCCTACCCACTGAGCCACTGGCACCGCCCTGTATTTATATTATTAATATGCTATCTCTTGCATTCTAAAGAAGCAGTGTTGATTGATTTACTTGTGTATTAATTGCATGTAAGGCAATAAGCATTAATGCTTGAAGCTTGGGCAGCGCCTGTGGCTCAGTGGGTAGGGCACCAGCCCCATATACCAAGGGTGTGGATTCGAACCCAGCCCTGGCCAAACTACAACAACAACAACAAAAAAAATAAAATAGCCGGGGTGACGCCTGTGGCTCATTGAGTAGGGTGCTGGCCCCATATACGGAAGGTGGCAGGTTCAAACCTAGCCTCGGCTGATCTCCAAAACAGAAAAATAGCTGGGCGTTGTGGTGGTCACATGTAATCCCAGCTACTTGGGAGGCTGAGGCAAGAGAATCGCCTAAGCCCAGGAGTTGGAGGTTGCTGTGAGCTGTGTGATGCCATGGCACTCTACCGAGGGCAAAAAAGTGAGACTCTGTCTCTACAAAAAAAAATAGCCAGGGATTGTAGCGGGTACCTGTAGTCCCAGCTACTATAGAGGCTGAGGCAAGAAGGTTGCTGTGAGCTGTGACACCACCGCACTCTACCAAGGGCGATACAGTGAGACTCTGTCTCTTTAAAAAAAAAAAAAAAATGCTTGAAGCTTGTCAGCATAGTATCATATAAAGATCTATCACTTTGTATGTTATAAGTCTGTGTTTTCATTTTGCCTGGCTAAATAATCTTATTTGCTTGCTCTCCATGAGATATACTTTGAGTCATCAGAAAGAGAAAGTGGGAAAGTTAAAGTTACTCATTTTACTGGCCTTTGGGGGGAAACAGTGTTAAATTGAGTCAGTTTTCCTCGTGTATATCCATCTCATTTAAAATTAAAACCTGACCTTCTCACCGTACTCTTGTTTTAATTGCACTCACTACCTTCTAACATAACTGTAATTAGTGATGATATTTGTTTGTCTTGTCTCCCCTTCCCTTGCTGGAACATAAGCTCCTTAAAGGCAAGGATTTTAATTGAGTTTTTTGTCCTCAGTGTATCCCAGAAGCCTGGGATTTTAATAGTTTCTGACACATAGTAGACACCAAATAGTGTTAAATTAGTCTCAAATTCTAATACATTTTCAATCTTTTTATAGAAAGAACACACTGGTCGTCTTGTTATAGGAGATCACAAATCAACATCTCACTTCCGAACAGGTAAGAAAGTAAAATATAATTAAAGCAGAGGTGCTAAATTTGGAATATTTATACATTTTTGGGATATTCTAACTTCTGTACATAATTGTGTAAAATAAAATGGTTAAAATATTAAGATTGGAAATGTATACTATATCACGTAAAGTATCAAATATCATGAACTTTGTTAAAAGAAGGTAGAGTTTTTTCTTTGTATAAGCTCTTTAGCATGTGTTATAGTTGGCATATTATACTGATTTGGGGTTTATTCACTAAATTTTCTTCTGAAATCTTTGAGGAATATAAAGTAGTTGGACAGCTTGACAAAATAAACTTATTAAAAATAATTTTTATGAAAATTTTTTTACAGAGTCTCAGCGTGTTGTCCCACGGCATCAGCCTAGGTCACAGTAACCTCAAAACCCGGAGCTCAAGTGATCCTCCTGTTTCAACCTCCCGAGTAGCTAGGACTACAGGCACCTGCTACCACCTGGCTATTTTTTCTTTTCTCAGTAGAGATAGTGTCTTGTTCTTGATCAAGCTGCTCTCAAGGTCCTGACTTTAAGCTACCCTCCTGCCTCAATCCCAGAGGGCTGATTACAGGCATGAGCTCCCACACTGGGCCAGTAGGAAAATTTTCAAAAACTGAAAATGAATTTGAATTTTAATCATGTCTACTGAAAGGTGACATTATCTCCTCTTTAAAATTGACTATAGGCCAAGCTCAGTGGCTCACAGCTGTAATCACAGCTATTTGAGAGCCAAAGCAGGAAGATCACTCAAGCCCAAGAGTTTCAGACCATCCTGAGCAACACAGCAAGACCTCATCTCTACAAAAAATAGAAAAATTAGCCAGTTGTGGTAGTACACACCTGTAGTCCCAGCTACTCGGGAGGTTAAGGTAGAAAGAACCGATCATTTGAGCCTAGGAGTTTCTGGTTGGAATGAGCAATGATGACACCCCGGCCCTCAAGCTTGGGCAACAGAGCGAAACAATAAAACAGACCCTAATCTTAGACATTACTAATAGCAGGGCATAATGACCTTGATTAAATTTAACAAAACCAAATAACTTTATACTGACGTTAGCTTTATACTAACATATATAGCACATTTTAGAAGTTAATAGATCTTTTCTTTTTCTGGTGTTAAATATCTTAATTTGCATTGCTGCATAAGGCAAAAAGTTCATTCCATGAGCTTGGCAGCATGGAAAAATACTTCAACTATTACCTTACTATTTTAAAATTGGGAGCCTTAAAAATAAATCAAAATGCTCCCCTTTGGAATTAATTCTGACATTCCTTTTATATTTGTTTACTAATTAAAATGTTGGCTGGGAGTGGTAGCTCATGCCTATAAACCCAGCACCTTTAGAGGCTGAGGCAAGAGTTGCTTGAGACCAGCATGGGCAATATAACCAGACCCCATCTCTTTGAAAGATTTTTAATGGGCTGGGCATGGTGGCTCACGCCTGTAATCCTAGCACTCTGGGAGGCCGAGGCAGGTGGATTGCCTGAGCTTACAGGTTCGAGACCAGCCTGAGCAAGAGCAAGACCCCATCTCTTAAAAAAAAAAAAAAAAAATTTAAAAACATCAGCCAGGCATGGCGGCATGTAAGCCTCACTTCTTAGCACCAAGTCTAAGGCATGGCTTGGCACCTGTAGCTCAGTGGTTAGGGCACCAGCCACACGCACCAAGGCTGGAGGCTTTGAGTCTGGCCCAGGCCTACTAAACAATGACAAAAAAAAGAGGCGGGTGCCTATAGTCCCAGCTACTTGGGAGGCTGGGGCAAGAGAGTCACATAAGCCCAAGAGTTTGAGGTTGCTGTGAACTGTGACACCACGGCACTCTGTCCAAGGGCAAAATAGTAGACTCTGTCTTAAAAAAAAGTCTGAAGCATGAGGATCACTTTGAGCCTTGGGAATTCTAGGCTATAGTGGGGTCTGTTGGTGCCACTGCACTCCAATCTGTGCAACAGAGCTTGAGACCCTGTCTCTAAAAATAAACAAGACTTGCACAAAACATATCTTAAATGCTACATAATAAAATAACATGAAAACTTTTTTTAAAGTTCATGTTGCTTCAGTAAATTTGGTATGTAAAGAAAGGCATAAAGGAAATCATTACACGATTAGTTTTATTTAGCCATTTTCTGAACGGAATTCCCTGCCATTTTTTACTATGTCTGTTCAAAGTCAGATGTTTTTGTTTGTTGCGGGGATTTTTTTTTTTAGTTGACTGGAAAAAATTTTATTACAGTATAAATAAGATAAAAGATTTAATACTCAAAGTGTTTAATAATTAATATTTATCTTCAGGCAGTTCTAAGACTTTTGTTCAAATCATCATATAGAGGGCGCTGGCCTCATATACAGAAGGTTGTGGGTTCAAACCCAGCCTCAGCCGAACCGCAAAACAAAAAAATAGACGGGCGTTGTAGCGGCACCTGTAGTCCCAGCTACTCAGGAGGATAAGGCAAGAGAATCGCCTAAGCCCAGGAGTTGGAGGTTGCTGTGAGCTGTGTGACGCCATGGCACTCTACCGAGGGCAATAAAGTGAGACTCTGTCTCTACAAAAAAAAAAAAAAAAAATCATCATATAGAAGTTATTGTCTGTTACCTGTATTATACAAACTTACTCAAAATTAGTTACAGAGAAGTCAACCCTGAATATAATAGCATCTGCATTATGGGTTTTTTTGTGTAATCAAATGTTTTTATTAATTTGACTAAACATAACCAAAGTACACTGGACATGCAGGGGAAGAAGACAAGAAAATTAATGAAGAACTGGAGTCTCAATATCAGCAAAGTATGGACAGTAAATTATCGGGAAGATACCGGAGACATTGTGGACTTGGCTTCAGTGAGGTAGTAATTAACTTATTTTCATTGCGTGAGAAGATAATTTTCAACATAATACCATTTGTCTTTTTTTAGAATACCCCCAAATGAAGAATCCTTTGTATACAGCTTTCCTTATGCAGTTACTTAAAATGTTTTATATGCCCTACTTAGTTTCTAGATAATCAGAGGAAAGGAATTTAATGTAAATTTGTCTTAACCATTAGGGCACATTTTTAATAGGCATAAATAACATGCTTGCAAGTTAGATAAAATATTTCATGTACATTTAAAGTATTGGTATAGGGTATTTCTTTTTTTTTTTTTTTTTTTATTGAGACAGAGTCTCACTATGTAACCCTTGGGAGAGTGCCATACGTCATAGCTCACAACAACCTCAAACTCTTGGGCTTAAGCGAGTCTCTTGCCTCAGCCTCCCAAGTAGCTGGGACTACAGGCACCTGCCACAACGCTTGGCTATTTTTTTGTTAACAGTTGTCATTGTTTAGCTGGCGGTTTCAAACCCGCCAGCCTCGGTGTATGTGGCTGGCACCGTAACCACTGTGCCATGGGCACCGAGCCAACTGGACTATTTTTAAGACTAACGAAAATTGGGGTGCTTCTCAATTTTTATAGGGGCTAATTGTATTTATTTTTTAAAGAGTCTGTTAATTGATGTTTTAGGTAGAAGATCATGATGGAGAAGGTGATGTGGCTGGAGATGATGATGACGATGATGATGATTCACCTGATCCTGAAAGTCCAGATGACTCTGAAAGTGATTCAGAGTCAGAGAAGGAAGAATCTGCTGAAGAACTCCAAGCTACTGAGCATCCTGATGAGGTGGAGGATCCCAAAAACAAAAAAGATGCAAAAAGCAATTATAAAATGATGTTTGTTAAATCCAGTGGTTCATAACTCCCAAACACTTAGTCTTTGTATTAAAAGTAAGCCTTATTATTGTTATAATGCACAGTGGAGGACTGCTTATAGAGCACAGACCTTTGTATTATAATTTTTAAAAAGGCCCTTTTAAATAATTACAAAGAGTGTTTGCTTTCAAATGGGGTTACACTTTTATGGGCATGACTATAACCTTTTTTGTAAAGAGTAAGAGTTGTATAAAATAAGAAATAAATACAATACTCAACTTCCTTTCATATTAGAATCATCAACCCTTTAATCTTACCTTTTTACCCCTTCAGATGCAGTTATGGGGGAGACCCTTCTTTTGTGGTAGCTATTTTATCATTTTTGTTCCTTCATACTTTTCTCTTATAAAAATTTGATACTGTGATATGTTCATGAGAAATATTCTTTAATTATCCTTT
>CAUYRH010020012.1:0-14470 GCA_963574655.1 Perodicticus potto | reverse complement strand
AATACTCACAAATACTGTTTGATTCCACTTCCATGCAGTGTTTAGAGTCCCCAAGATCATAGACGCAGACCGTAGAACAGTGGCTGCCAGGGCAGGCAGGTGGCAGTGGGGGAGTGTTTAACTGCCATGGAGTTTTAGTTTGGGAAGACGAGGACGGCACTGGAGATGGATGGCAGCCATGGTTTCACAGTAACACTGACGCACTTGAGGCCACTGAACTACACACAGAAGAACAGCTAAAACGGCAGGTTTTATATTATGTTTATTTTACTACAACTTAAAAAAAGAAGAAAGATGGGCTCTTTACTTCTGACAAACACAGATCTGGCCTCTGGGGTCACCGCCAAGGTCTGCTTAGAAGCAGCCTTGTTTTGATTCCCCAAACCTCCAGGAAAGAGCAAAGTTTAAGGACCTGGCAGGTGCCCCTCATTACCTGCTGAAGTAGAGAACATTCTCCTGTTTGCCAGAAGCTGAGTCCCGCTGAGCAGGTTCACCTGGCAACACTCCTCTGCCCCGCAGAGCTGGTGGGAAACTAGCTTTGGAGCAGAGATTTAAGGGACGTTCAGAGGCTGTGGTAGAGGAGATGTGTCAATATTTGCATCTTAAGGATGCTTGGCAGATACTGCCTTGGGTGCCTATAAACTCTGATTTTGTTCAGCAGTCAAGGGCTTCCAGCTAGAACAGACGGTAGGATAATTTCACCCAAGCCTGTCAGGGTCCATAGGGAAACTGGCAGGAAGGGACAGACTGGGAGGCCTCTGTTGGTCCTGCGCCCAGCCGTGGGCTTTTTGTGTCTCAAGTTTCATACCATACACCTTCCCCAGGTTATGACTGAGTCAAATGCACCTTGGAGAAAAATTCCTGGATTCTTTGCCTGTGGCCACCCAGGGATCATTACTGAACACTACTGTGTGTGTGAGGCTGTCAGACAAACAGGTCTATTTCTTCTGCCAGGAAGAGGGAGCAACTCCTTCCTCACAAGGCCACGTGCACATTTTCAGTGTCCTGGCTGAACTACTGTACACAGAGGTGCCACATTCGTGAAGATATGAATGTCTTCATGCCTCCCTGAACAACATTCATATAATTACAAAAAGAGCATTTGCCGAGCCCTTGTGGTGGCTCAGCATTATTTGTCTATTAATACCCACAAAAGTGTCGTGTTCTTCCCATTTTAGGGATGAGACAACTAAGGGCCCCAAGGGCCATGGCCAATAAGATGTTAACCCGGAGTAGTTCCAAAGACTAAGGCAATAAAGGGTTTTACCCAACCTCAAGTTAACTGAATTTAAACCCCAGATCCTTACGGCTGACTCCACCCCCACCCCACCCCCCGCAGATGGGCACACCACATCCTCTGAGTCTGAAGGGATATGTCCTGATGGCATCTCCAGAGCCTTTCCTCCCAGGTTTGGGTGTGAGCAGAGGCCAGGCCTGAGCTGGTCAGCAGGGAAGTGCCCCGATGCTGCTGCCCTTGCTGAGCAGCTGTGTCTGGCCCCAGGCTCACCTCACCCGTGCTCCCCAGCCATTTTCAGTGGAGACAGCCTCTGTGGACATCTTTCCCACCAGAATTCCTATGGGGAATGGGTAGAGGGGCTGAGTGGATCCCTCAGCCTTTTGAAGAAAGCTTCCCCCAGCTTTCCTCCTGCGGCCCATGCCACTTTGAGGCCCTTACTGGGAGTGCTCTCCTTTGCTCCAGGGGAGATTTGCATCTTGTGTCTCCTAGAGGGGAGGAAGATGAAGCCATCAGAATGCAGCCACCCACTGCCCAATATCCCACCCACTGTGTGGGTCTGGAACATACTCAGTCCAAAGGGTTTTACGCGTCCTTTCATAAAAATTGTCTACCACCTTCTGTTTACAATCGGGGTGGGGGGGTTTCTGGAGCAGACGACTACTTGGGATGCAAGGTAATTTAAGATGTAGATGATAAAATTAGTCCCTTCCTTCTGCATTATTTAGATCCACACATTTTACTAACATGAACTGCTAAACCCAGTCTTTAGTCAGCCAGCCAGTTTCAGGTTTCATAGCCTGAAAGCTTCACCAAGCAATCTGCAAATACATCACACAAAAACTGCCTGTGGCCGTGGGTCAGGGCTGGTGAAGAATATTTTTTAATTTCTACTTGAGCCTTTGAGGAGATGAAAACATTCTCTGTCAAAACTCAAATGGTGCACTGAGAATGAGGGAATTTATTGTATGTAAATTATACCCCAATAAAGTTTTTTAAAAATGTATCTACTTGCCAGTTTCTTCTCTTGTGGGATTGGCCAGCTTACCTCTGCATGAATCCTCCCACGGAAACCCATTTTACTCACCCTGCTTTCCGGGATTCACTCCAGCTGTCACAGCCGGGTGCTCCCGGGCTGGCAGCTCGGTGGGGAAGGCTTCAGAGACGCCAGCGCCACCAGATCTCCGGACCATCCTTGTGCTGGCTCCCGGCTCTCTGTAGTCAGAGGACACGCACCTGTCTCTACCGCTGCGTCCTCGGCTGTGTCACTTCTGGTCTTCTTGTACCAGCTGCCCACTTTGTTACTTCTCTTTTCTATCAGCATTCACCCACTGGGGGTTGCCATCCCATCAAAAGGTCTCAATTATCATGTAAATGCTGATAACTTCCAAATTCCTGTTTTCCACCTGGATCTTTTTCTGGAACTAAAAATCACACATGTATTTACAACTGCCTCCTGCACCCCTCCCTTGGAGATGTGGTGGGAGAGTCAGACTTAGAAAATCTAAATTGGAACTCCTGGTTCCACCCCTGAAACCTAGTTCTGCCCGACTCCTCCCAGCTCAAGCAGAGGGCACTCCAAGCTCCAGCTGCCTAGCCCATGAGCCTAGACTCGCTCTCAACTCCTCTTCCTCACACATCCAATCACCAGGAAATCCTGGCTCCTCCATCGCTAAAACATCTTCAGATTCCAAATTCCACCCATGCTGTCTACTATCCATTGCTGCTGTCGTGGTCCAGGCCTCCAGCTCGCCCCTGAATTGTTACACCAGCTCCCTAGGTGTCTCCCCTGAAGCCCACCTGAGACCTTGCTAGTCACCCCTCCTTTCGACTCCAACAGCTGCCCAGCTGCCCCAAAGCTCCCCAGGGCTCAGCCCACATTGCTCTGCGGACTGCAGCCCCACAACCTCCTGGGGTCCCTCACACACCGAGCACGTTCCCTGCCCGGGGCCTTAGCACATGCTATTCTCCTAGCCTGGAATGCTCTCCATGTGCCCCAACATCTGCCTGGCTCTCCCTCTCTCTCCTTGGGGCTTTATCAGATATCACCGTATCACCTGACCACGCCACATCAACAGCCCCGCCTCCATCCCTGGCATCTCCACCCCTGGCACTCCCTTGGGGCACTTGTGCTTCCTGACGTGCTTATTGGTTCACTGTCTCCCATATAAGTACACACAGTCCACGGAGGGGGACCTTGTCCCTCACGGCTGTGTCCCTGGTGCCTGGGCCAGAGGATTATTGATTGAGTTCCTGAATTCAGCAATTCACTCTGCTGACCCCTGCTTTAGCCAGGCCCTGCTTCTGCTGGGGTTTTCGCTCTCTAGGAAGCCCCTTCCTTCCCCCCACCTCCCTCAGTCACCGCAGCTCTGGGCCAGGTGACACGTCACCTCTTTCAGGAAGTCTGCAGAATATATCCCAAATTCACAGAAATCTTTCTTACCAACTTCTTCACTTACACATTGTCTCTGCCGCCTTTGCCTTTGACGTAGTGCAGTAAAGATGTCTCTGCACTTGTGGAGGAATGGGTGGGGATCGTGTGATCTTACAGTCTCTCCGCCCAGCCTCTTAAGCCCAGAACTGAAAAGGCACCGGCCACACACTTGTTAAACATATAACTCTCTATTTTGCCCTCACACCCACAGTTGGGGGATCCCACAGTCAGTGGTGAAGTTCCTCCTACCCCAAAGGTGCGTTAGGCCAGCAGGCGAGGCCATGGGACAAGCGCTGTGTGAGGGCGAGGCCACAGCCCATCACCCCGTGGGTCCTCAGACACGCACACTGGTGTTGCAGATTGATACAAAACAGCGTCCCCACCTGTGTCCCCTTTCTCAACTCTGCCCGGTGAACCCCTTCAGATAGTCTGGACCACCCCAGAGGTCTGAATATCCTGTGCATTTCCTGTCACGGAGGGAATGTTTGGTGTCCTGTGCAACCTTGCTTAGTGCCCGGAAGTGATTCTTGGTGATAACTGAGCTTCTAATTTATTGTACATGTGGGGGCAGCTGGACCCTCCCACACCGTACTCCAGCCGACCTTCGCAGGACAAAGACATGGGAGGGCTGCGGGGGCCAAGCTAAGGACGCTCCTCAAGCACAGCGACCTCTGGAAGAAGGCGCCGCCAGGTCAGGGCAGCCAACAAGGTCAGACGCGGGAGAGTGGCTGCGTGGCCTGCGTGGCCTTGGGGGCCCTTCCCTGAGATGCAGGTTACTCTGATTGTTGACTTGCGCTTACTTCCCCCATCCCCTCCCTCTCACCACCAACAGAGAGGAAGCTTCAAGCCAGAATACATTTGAATGGCAAAATAATTTATGCTTAATTAGGGTGCTGGATTTAAAATTAGAAGTTTAAATGCATAATCACATGGATTGTTTAATCCCATTGTTTTGCCACTCATTAGCCACTCTTTAGAGATCCGTCACACTGCAGCCCTCTCCCCGCTCCCAGGTCCCGCTTCCCCTCCTTCCTACAAATTATGCTGGATTAACCTTCCCAAGACAACACTCTGGTCATTTTATGAGCTGCCTCCAAGACATGTAATAGATGCTTGTAAACATCTGATTTCTGGCCTTCTGGCCTGCTGGCTGCCCATGGCCATCAGGGCTCCGCCCCTGTCCCACCCCAGCCTGCGAGTGTCCCTATGTCCCTCTGCTCACTCTCTTCCCTCCAGTTGGCTGGAAACCTTTCTACTTCCCAAAACTCTGCCCAACCCTTAAGACCCAATTCAAAAGCCACTGCCCACGAATCCGAGTTGTTATGACAAGTCGCCTTCCCAGCATCTCGTCGGGCCGAGCTAACCGGGTTCCTTATTCTATGTTCTTGTCTCTCTTGTCCCCTGGGCGGCTGCCCCTCCAGACCACGGACCTTGCTCCCGAGCCTCTGTGGCCTAGAATCTCCTTCTGGACTGGGTGTAACTGAAAGATGGGCTCTGTCTGTCCTTCTGCGATAGATCAGAGCCAGGCGGGGACAGGCCAGTGCAGGAAGCCTCTGACTGCTGGTGCTCGTCTCCGGAGCTGCCCACCGGTTTTCTCTTTGCTCCTACCCAGCAACCACGCAGCTGTTTCTCATTTTTGCTGCTGTCTTCAAGCTCTGTACCCAATCGTGTCTGCATCTCTCTCAGCAAATCACTTGGACCCTTATTTCACCAAAAGAAAAGACATCACTAGATGCCTCTGACTGATCGGGACTCCCGGGACAAACCCGCACCTGAGCATCCTCCACACACCGGCCTCAGCGGGCGCGCTCCTCCGGCCACAGCGCACTTTCTGGCCCGTCACTGCTTCCCTCTGTCTGCAGGACCTTGGGTATAATCACGTTCCTCTCCATGAACCTTTCCCTCTTTGACTATAAATGTGGTCAAATCCTCGCCATCTCATGCAAGGGTAGGCCCATTCTTTTCCCTGCAAACCCAGTCCTTATGTGATAGTGTACACTTTCCCATCCACTCCTGGGCAAATTGCCGCCTGTCTCCTGCCCCTGGGGTTTCACAGGAGCTGTTTCCTTGCATCCTTTGTCCCTCTGGCCCGCTCTGCACCATCTGACCCAGCCCAGGATGTCCTGGTCCCCCCTTCCTGTGTGTGCTCCCCTCCCACGCTCCGACAGCAGAGAGCCCAGGCCTGCCCTCCTGTCCCTCTCGCCTTCTTGAGTTTCTGAGTGGTCTGTGTCAAGGATCCTGTCGCTGAGGGCTCGTGTTTGTTCTTTCCATCCAGAGTCCTCCCAGACACGGAACCCAGGCACACACAAGGCACGTGTGCACCCTGCAGATCTCTGTGATTGACGTGTTCAAACCTGAGCTCAGGTCGGCTCTCAGGAGGTGTCCCCTCCTGCCTGTCACCCCACCACGACTCCGCCAAGCAGCCCCATGGCTCTCGACTCCTCCCACCATCATTATTCTACTCCAGCCACCTTTGCTCATCTCTCTAGAGAAGCACAGCTCAGCTGCCTTCCTGCCCAGGTCATGTCCTGCGAATCCACTGTCTACAGCCAAAGGGGAGCAGCACCGCTTGTCCACGTGGACACTATTAGAACGGACAGCTGATGACATTGTGCAAAGGGCTCTGGGCTTCTGGTTAGGGCACTGCAAGCTCCCTTCTCACAAGGTAGATGGTGTTGCCCACCAGTCTTTTACTCTCCCAAGTTCAGAGGCTACAGGGCCCCTCCCATGGACAGGACTTAGGAGGCCCCCAACGGCGTCTGCCCTCTTGCCTTCTGCTGACCAGTTCCTTTCTCGGTCACATTAATTCATTCAGTCATTTTTAAAGCCAAGTCTTAACTGACCTGAAAACTATTCTCTCCCTGTTCACATTTTTCTATAGTCTGTATGCAAACTGTATCTATGGTGTGGTCTCTCAGAGGAAAAACAGATGCTTGCTGTAGAAAATAATTCAGTGTAGCTAACTCAACAGAATAAAACAAAACACATCCTGCGAGCATTTTCTCTAAATAAATACAAGCCTTTTACAAATACGGATCATAGCATGCATTCGATTTTAAAACCAGATTTTCACTTAATTATAAACTGTAAACAAATTCCCATGCCATTAAATATTCTGCCAACATGGCATTTATGTGGCTGTGTAGAACTCTGCTGAATCAATGCACCATAATTTATTCAGCCAGTTCCCTATTGGTGGATATTTGAGTTGTTTACAATTTGCAGGGGTTTATCAAGTGGCCCCTCCCAGAGAAAATCCCACCGTGGAAATGGCTTGAAATCTTCCAAATGGCAATTGTTCAGCTTCACCAATTTTGAGATCGCACATCCACCGAGGATTATTTCTAGATCGTCTCCTCTGCTCCCCTGGTCTGTTACTCCCATCACCCGTGCCACAATTCTGGCCCCCGTTGCTTTGTACCATCGAGGGAGCTGCAACGTTTCACTCAACCCTCAAGGTTTTCTAAACTTGTCTCACAAATGTATTCTTTCAAAAAAATTAGTTTTCAGTATGATTACGAAAGTAATACTATTTTATTGTAGAAAACCGAGAAGATAAAGGTAAAAATGTAAAATACTCTTTTAAAGATAACAACTTAACATTTGAAATCTAACCTTCCCATCTTTCTCAAGGCGTAATTTTACATAACTCCACCAAAGACAAAATCGTGCTTTCCATTGCGCCCCCCAGAAATGTTACACCCATCAAAGTGTGAGTTCCCCTTTCCCCATAGTCACCTCAGTATACAAACACACACATTTTTAAAGCTTTGTCAATTTAATATCTTCTTTTAACTTGCATTTCTTCAAATATTAGTGAAACAAAACATTACTTCGAGAGATTTGTTGACATTTTAACTTTTTTTGAAAATTGGCTGTAATTGTCCTTGGTCCCTTTTGCCACTGGAGACGTGGACTTAGAATGTTAAGAAGCCCTTGACATGTGACGGTTGGACCTTCTGTTAATATTCCAATTTGGTTTCAGGATGGGTTTTTTGCTAGCTTTGTAAAATTGCTTATATGGGCAAATCTGTCTTCTTCTAGCCTCTGCCTATGTTTTAAAAGTTGGGAAGCCTTTCTTTACTCTGAGGTAACAAGAATGGGTATCGAGAATCTTCTTTCATGATAATGTGATTTCATTTTGGTTGCTTAAATTTTTAGATCATCTGGGATTTCTCTTGGTGCACAGTATGACAGATGTGATTTTTTATTTTTTCAGTTATGCTACCTTTATTGAAAATTCTTCCTTTTCTAATAACTTTAATGTCTTAGTCATTTGGGCTGATACAACAAAAGACCCAAGACTGGATTGTTTAAAAACAACAGAAATTTATTTCTCACAGTCCTGGAGGCTGGGAGACCAAGACCAATGTGCTGACAGGTTCATCTTCTGGTGAGGGTCAAGTCTCCACTGGTAAGACAATGCCTTGAATACTGTGTCTTCCAGAGGACAGCGGTGCTGTTTCCTCCCCTGCCAGAAGGCAGAAGGGCAGAAAGGGCTGAGCACTGCATGAAGCCTCTTTGTAAGGGCCTGAATCTCATTCATGAAGAAGGAGCCTGCTGCTAGGTGCAGTGGCTCACACCTGTAATCTTAGCACTGTGAGAGGCTGAGGAGGGTGGATCGCCTGAGCTCAGGAGTTCAAGACCAGCCTGAGTAAGAGTCAGACCCCATCTCTAAAAATAGCTGGGTGCTGTTGTGGGAACCTGTAGTCCCAGATATGTGGGAGGCTGAGGCAGGAGGATTTCTTGAGCCCAAGAGTTGGAGGTTGCTATGAGCTATGATGCCACAGCACTCTACCCGGGGTGACAGAGTGAAACTCTGTCTTAAATAAATAAATAAGAGAAAAAAACTAGCCAGGCGTTGTGGTGGGCACTATAGTCCTACCTACTTGGGAGGCTGAGGTAGGAGGATCACTTGAGCCCAAGAGTTTGAGGTTGCTGTGAGCTGTGACACCACGGCACTCTACTAAGGGTGACAGAGTGAGACTCTGTCTCAAATGAATAAATAAATAAGATAGAAAAAAAACTAGCTGGGTGTTGTGGCACACATCTATAGTCCCAACTACTACAGAGACTGAGGCAGAAGGATTGATTGAGCCCAAGAGTTTAAGGTTGCTGTGAGCTGTGACACCAGTGCACTCTACACAGGGTGACAGAGTGAGACTCTGTCAAAAATAAATAAATAAAATAAAATAGAAGAAAGAACCTGCCCACCTGTTTGTGGACACCCAGGATTATGGAGGGGACACGACCCTCATAGCCACTATTTCCTTATTCTAAACCCATTTATTGGCTCTGTTCCTGGGCTTACTATGTCCTTCCATTGGTCTTCCATGGATTATTTTGCCAACAACACACTTCAAGAACTATCATAACTCCATAATGTATTTTCTCACTTGACAAGGCAGGTTTTATTCCAACTTTCTTCTTTTATTGAATTTCCTAGATGTTGGTACAAATTTATTTTCCCAGTATTCCACCCTCCCCACCTTGCCCAGTTTTCTAACTTCATTGGTGAACAGAAAAACTATTAATTTTGTCATTTGGGACTCAGCACCTGTGGTTCAACGGGCTAAGGCACCAGCCATGTACACCTGAGCTGGCGGGTTCAAATCCAGCCCGGGCCCGCCAAACAATGACGGCTGCAACCAAAAAAACATCCAGGTGTTGTGGCGGGTGCCTGTGGTCCCAGCTACTTGGTAGGCAGAGGCAGGAGACTCGCTTGAGCCCAGGAATTGGAGGTTGCTGTGAGCTGTGATGCCATAGCACTCTATCCAGGGGTGACAGCTTGAGGCTCTGTCTCAAAAAAAAAAAATTTTTGTCATTTGGAAAGAGCAATAGGCTTATGGAACATTTTCATAAGTTCTATTTTTTCCATAAGTTCAGTATTTGTGCAGTTGGTTTGCTCAGATTTTCTAAAGAGACAGTTGTATCATCTGTAGATAATAATCAATTTTATTTTAGTCTAAGATACTTATTGTTCATTTTTTTTCATGTCTTATCACAATGGCTAAAGCTGTTCAAAGAGTGTAGAGCCCTATTAGAGATTCTCTTTGCCTTCATGCTTCCATATGCAAAAAGTGGCATTTATGTGATGTTCCCAATCTTCCTTTAATTTTCATCTATTCTTCCTTGGCAGTATTTTATTGGTACCTTTGGGAGGAAAAAACAATGTGCTTACATGGTTTAACCCCTTCTGGATTCTCTTTGGGTCTGCTGTCTGAGGAGAGGGTATCCTGGGATCTCTCTGCTTCCTGGGAAGGGCCAGTTATAGTTGGGCGTCGATGAGGAAGGGTCAGAGCAACCCATGACTGTGTGTGCTGCTGCCTAATTCAGGGATTGCCACAGGCTCCTCTGGCCTCAGATCTAAAGCCACATTCTGCAGGTGGCTTTATCAGTAAGGAAGTTGACATGCTGGCCTTATGTATCTACCAACTCCTCTCAGTTGCTTTGAAACTGAGACAGGGAAGAAGTGGTGATAGTGAGCTTGTTTGTTTGGTTCTTGACCATGGTAAAAATATCTCTGTTTCAGCATTAAGTATAATGTTAGTTGCTACTTTTAGAAAGATAATCTCTATCATTTAATAAAGTATCCTTTATTCTAGCTTACTAAAATTTTTAATAAGAAATGGTTATTTAATGGCATAAAATGTCATTTCAGTATCTGTTGAGATAATTGTGTTCTTTTGTCCTTTGACATATTATGAGACAAAATATAATAGTAAATTTTTTAAGCTAACCCAGTTTTGCAGCCCTACAATAAACTATTAGATCATGGCGTTATACTTACGGCACACTGCTGGATTTAATTTGTCAATATTTTACATAGAATTTTTGCAATTATGTTTATAATTGATGTTAGCCTTGCTTGTTGTTATTGGTCATAGCTATTATGCTTTCTGTGTTTTATTTTGGCTTTTCTGTGAATATTTCTTTGACAGGTTTTTTTATTTCCTAAAAAAAAAAAAAATTAGTATATTTTGGCTTTCTCACCCTTTCTTAGTTGGTATTTATTTCTTTTTATTTTCTGAAAAAATATTCATTTCATTAAGACTTTCAAATGAATTAAAATATATTTTCTTGAAGGTTTAAATTTCTACTCTTGGTTGGATGTGGTGGCTCATGCCTATAGTCCTAGCACTTTAGGAGACCGAGGCAGGAGGATCACTTGAAGCGAGGAGTTCAAGACTGGCCTGAGCAAGAGTGAGAACCCACCTCTACAAAAAATGTTAAAAATTAGCCAGGCGTGGCGGTGCACACCTGTAATCCTAGCTGAGGGTGCTGAGACAGGAGGATCACTACAGCCTAGGTTTTTCAAGGCTGTAGTGAGCTGTGATCTCATCTCTGCACTGTAGCCTGGATGAGAGGGTGAGACCCTGTATCTAAAAACCAAATAACTATATAAATAAATAAACACAATTCTACTGTTTTCCTAGTTTTAGCCCCTTGATTCTCTAAGGCTGTATTTTTGGGTTGATTAACCTTCATAAGGATGTTTTTACACTGTTCAAAATAGTGAGTTTTCCCAATCATTTTGACCACATTTCTATTCATTTCTTTCTTTTCTAGATTTATTAATTCTATATTCTTGCTTTTTTAATTTTATTTTGATGTTATTTCCTCTGTTATTGAGTTTAATTGTTTAGTTGCTTTATCTCCCTTCTTTCTTATGTCATAACAAAGGCATTCACAACATGAATTTTCTTCTGAGGACAGCTTTGGTTACCTCCCACAAATTTTGTTATGTAGTACTGTCATTGGTATTCACTCGAAACTAAATTTTTTATCACTGATTTGATTTTCCTATAACCCATGAGTTATATGTAAAAAAAAAGTTTTTATTTTTACTATCCAAGTGCTTCGATGATTTTCACTTTTCCTGAGAGTTATGTTGTATTTTCAGTTTACTCACTTTTGGTCAAGGAATATAAAACAATTCTTTGATAATTTATTAACATATTTTATATGGCCTAAAATCTGAACAAATGTTCATGCAACAACCAGCGTTGCACAGATATGTGAAAAGATTTTGCTGTTGTTTTATATACTATGAAATGCACTGTGTTTCACTAAATCTATGCATTTATTATAGGAGGTCCCTGGGTTATGAATAACATAGGTTCTAGAAGCTTGTTCTTAAATTGAATCTGTATGTAAGTTGGAACAGGTACATTTACCTATTACCTGTAATAGCCTCCATTCGTAAGTGTGAATCGAATGTCAATGAGATGTTTGTAACTCAGGGACTTACTGTAATAACCTCCATTCATAAGTGCAAGTTGTATGTAAACTGGATGTTTGTAACTCGGGGACTACCTGGATTTAATACCATGTGATGCATCTGGCATTACCCAGTGCACTGGGGAATGTCCTACTGATTTCTGTCCAGTTTTCTCTTGGCCAAGAAGTGTTCCTCTTTCTCCCTGCAAGTTTTTGGCAATCTTCTTAATGAGCTACGTACCTTCTTCTAATTAATTGGTAGAAGCTCTCTTTTCAGGGGGATTTTTGAGTACCCAAACCTCTAAGAATAAGTTGCCTGTGAGTGACAAGTCAGTGAAGGGAAGAGGAGACAGAGTGGGCACTCTTAGAAACACCGAATATCACCCAAACCAGTTGGATGTCAGATTGGCCTTGGACAGGTAAGGTCCAGCAGGTGAGCTAGTGGACCAATCAGCCCTGAGTCTGTCCCCACAAAACCTCCTGGGGTTCACAATGGAAAGTTCTATTCTTCCTGATCTTTTCAGGGGATACCTTCACCCACATCCTCACCTCTCCTAGCCCCAAACTTTATTGGTTTCAAATTATCGAGAAAGGCTCGACAAAAATGCTTCTGGCTATTTCTGTCTAGTATAGAAAATAGTATCAACTCTGTTTTAGCAGTTTTTTCCTCAATATAGTCTTTTTTTAACTTTTTATATTACAAATTATAATATAGATACAAAATATACACACGTACCCCCCAAAATGCTGAATTATAAATACTCCTATAAACACCACTCCATTCAAGAAATAAAACACAACCAGAAATTCCGCCATGAACCTTTCCAAGTACTCACTCCTCTTCCTCCCACAAAGGTGATCACAGTCCTGACTTTGATCATCGTATTTCAGTTTTGTCTGTTTTAAAATCTGTATATAAATGTTGTTGTGCAGGATTTATTAAGTGTCTATCAACTTTCATTTGTTCCATATTACATTTGTGAGAACCGTCCACTTGTCGAGAGTAACTGCAATCCATTCATCATTGTTGTGTTTGCCATGGCTGGAACAGAGCCACTAAGATCCATTCAGATCGCTTCTAGTTTGGGGCTACTAGGAACAAGGCCACTTGCTAGGAACATTATTGCAGGTGTCTTAGACACATGCACAGGTCTCTGGTAGTTGTTTACCTGGGCCTGAAAGTTGTGGGTAACTGGGTATGCAAGCCTTCAACTTGGGTAGATAGTTCCTGTTTTCCAGAATGGTTGCACCAATGCATACCCTACCAGTGACTAATGTCCAAATTGCTCCAAATCCTCAAAAAGATTGGTCTTCTTAAGTTGAAATCATTTTAGTGGCTGTATTGAAGTATTTCAGTACAGCTTTAATTTGTTACTTCTCTGATGACTAATGAGATTAAGCCCCTTTGAGCAGTCACTGTTATTTGTACGCCTTCTTTTGTGGGGCATTCACTCACTCTCTCCCTTTTGTTCAGCTGAATTGCTCCTGTCTTCCTTATTAAATGTGTAAGTTTCTATGATCCAAATATGAGCATTGTCTGTTTTATATGCTGCAAATAGCTTTCCCCCTCTGTGGCTTCTCTTTTCCTCACTTAATAGTATTTTCAGGGATGAAAGTTATTAATTTAAATAAAATACAATTAATCAATTATTGTGTTCTACTTAAAAACATCATTCCCCATCCGAAGTAATGAAGATGTTCGTATAATCGCCTTTATCAGCTGGAAGCTGGGTGGTTTTACCTGTTTTCATTTGGGGGTGGGTTAAGGGGTTTTTTTCCTTACTGCAATCTCTCTGGGAAAAAAATTGTTTGCATAGAGTTTGAGATAGAGACCAAATGTATTTATTTGTTTGTTTATTTGTTGTTAACATGAGGATATAACATTATCTCAATGCAATTAAAGAAAGAGGGAGTTCTCTCCGCCCTCAACAGCACCATGTACGTGACTGTCCGGCCTGGGCCCACCTGTCTATTCAGGGTTCCTCTTGTCCGTTCTTATGCCAATACCACGTGGTCTCAGTAACCATGGTTATAGTAAATCTTACCTTCCAATAGAGTTAGTCCTCTTGTCTTGGTTTGTGTCGACTATGGTTGTGCTATTCTTGAATCGCTGTGACTGTTCACAAAGTCCACACGAGTGCAGCTTCACCTAGACAGACGCTCCTTCTGTGCTGCCCACCCGGACGCCTCCCAGGGAGCACGCCCACTTCCTCGGCCCGCCTGATGAGGGGTGCAAGTGCGGGTGAAAGATTAGGGATCAAAACTAGTTTAGGCTAACATCCCAGAGAGCTGGCAGTTAAAAGTCCGGACTCCTCAGATCCCCCTCCACCCCTGCTGCAAACAGCACAGGGTCGGGGAAGCCTGGGGTGGGGGTTAAACAGGAGGTTAAACTCAGACTGCCCACAGCTAACATTCTTAAGCTCATATAGCAACAACCGGGGCTTGGATGACTCCCCACGCTGTTCACAACATTGTTAGCAGCACCCCAGGAGTTCAAACAGAATGCTTAGCAAATTAAAAGATTAAGATGTGACAGCCCAATTCATAATTGCTAAGTCATGGAAGAAGCCCAAGTGCCCATC
>CAUYRH010020011.1:0-32475 GCA_963574655.1 Perodicticus potto | reverse complement strand
ACACCCGGAAGATTAGCCCACATAACAAAATCCCAAAACCAGAGATGTTGGCGTGGATGTGGAGAAAAGGGAACACTTCTACATCACTGGTGGGAATGCAAACTAATATGTTCCTTTTGGAAAGACGTTTGGAGAATACTCAGAGATCAAAAAATAGATGTGCCATTTGATCCTATAATTCCCTTACTTGGTTGTACCCAGAAGACCAAAAATCACATTACAACAAAGATATCTATACCAGATTGTTTATTTTTTTTTAATTTTTATAAAATCATAATTGTGTACATTGGTGCAATCAAGGGGCACAATGTGCTGACTTTATATACATTCTAAAATATTTTCATTAAACTATTTAACATAGCCTTCATGGCCTTTAAATCACTATATGAAGACATTTATATTCTACTTTTAGTAATTTTCACTTGTACCCTTGTAAGATGCACCGTAATCACCAAATTTTTTATTTTGAAATTTTTGTCAATCAATGGAGGAGAGTTTTTTGTTGTTAGTAGTAATTTATATTTTTCTGATAATTGGTTGATCATTTTATATGATTTTGGATCTTTAATCTTTCTGAGAACGCCCTTGTTTTCCAAGCTGCCTGTTTTACCCTCCTCTTCCCCTGCTGGACTGTTTATCTTTTCCTGATCATTTGTAGTAGTTCTTATATATGTTGTGATTTGCAAAAATTTCTTCCTGTCTATGGCAGACTTGTACCTTATGTTCTTGATAAAATAGAATTTTTTTTTACTTTGAATGTAGTCAGATATCAAACGTTCCCTTTTAGGGTTTGCCCTCTCCGAGTCTTTGTAACAAAATCTTTCACTGCCCTCAAGGTTAAAAAAGATCTTTTCTTAGGTTTTCTTCTACAAATTTAAGATTTTTGCTCTTCAAAGTCAGGCCTAAAACCCATTGGAATTTATCGTGTGAGTGGTGTCAAGTAGAAACCTCATTCTATTTTTTTTCTAACGGATAATCAATTTTTCTGTAATTTTTTGAATATTCTTGCCTTTCCCACTGGTTCATAATTCCCATTTCCTCATACACCAAGTTCCCACACATGCTTGGTTCTTCCCTGTTTTCTACTGATCAGTATTTCTATCTCTGTGCCGACAGCACACTCTGTTATCACTAAAACTACCGAATCTTGAAGTTTAGGAACACTAGTACCTCTCCTTATTGTTTTTCAAAACTTCTTTGTTATTCTGTAGTAGGCATGGGATTATTTTTCCATACTTTCACACGGAGTGAAATTTGTGAAATTTGTTGTGAAATTTGCTAGCATCGCACTGGATTTGCATGTTAATTTGACATCTCAGGTCATCAGATCTTAACATCCATGCCCATGGAATCTCTCCTCGGTTATTTCAGTCTCTGCCCACTTTTAGGTTTTGCAATTTCCTCCAGGTAAGCCTTACACAACTTCTATTAGATTTACTTTTAGATACCTTATGGTTTGTTGTTACTGTAAATAGGATTGGAAAAATCTTATTTCCAATCTATTATTAGCCACTGATTGATTTTTGTAAAGTGACTTTGAGAAGTCAACTTTCTCAATTAATTCTAATAGTTTTCCTGTGTTGTTTTGTATTTGCTTGTGTCAGTCAGGATTTCTAAAACAATGCCAAGTATTCGCAGTAAAAGAAGCTACCCTTATCTTACTTTTGATTTGGAATGCTTTTGCTATTTCACTACCAACTATAATTCTTGCTGCAAGAGAAGGAAGTTCCGTCCTAATCATTGCTTGCCAAGAATCCTACCACAAATGGCATTGGATTTTTCTAATGCTTTCTTCACATATATTCAGATGATCTGTTTCTTCTTATTTTTCCTGTGATCTGTTAAGGTAGTGAATCATAGCAATAAGTTTTCCAGTGTTAAATCGTTTGCTTTCCTGAATGTATGGGGAAACATACTTAGTCATGTTGAGAAGCTTTCCTCTCCTGCTTAAGGTAGAATTTAACTTTTCCTAAAGAGTTGGGGAAACATACCTTAACTTATCTGTAAAACTGTGCGAGCTATTGGTTTTATTTTGTTGTTGTTGTTGTTTGTTTGTTTGTTTGTTTTGGAGGAGGGGAGGTAGTTAGATTTTTGAGTATTGATTCTAGGTCTTTAAAGTTATTGATAATTTACAGTTTTTATTTAAAAACATACACTTCAGATTTCATCTAAGTTTTAAAAGCATGAGCCTGAAATTTTTCACACTATTCTCTATTTCTCAAATCTCTCTCTTATCTATAGTTACTTTCAATTCTGATGATATTTATACCTTTTCTCTTTTATTCATAAGATGGTCAGAGGTATATCTCACAGTCTATTCAAAAAAAATCGGGGGGGTGGGCACAGTGGCTCATACCTATAATCCTAGCACTCTGGGAGGCCGAGGAAGGGGATCACCTGGGCTCAGGAGTTCGAGACCAGCCTGAGCAAGAGCAAGACCCAATCTCTACTAAAAATAGAAAAACTAGCCAGGCGTTGTGGCAGGTGCCTGTAGTACCAACTACTGGGAGGCTGAGGCAAGAGGATCAGTTAAGCCCAAGAGTTTGAAGTTGCTGTGATCTAGGACCCCACGGCACTCTACCCAGGGCAACTGAGTGAAGCTCACTCTCAAAAAACAAACAAACAAACAAAAAACTCTTTTGGTTTGGCGAGCCTTTCTATATTTCATTATCTTCTATATCATTAATTTCTAACGTTAATTATGCTCTTGTTTCTTTTTTCTTTCATTATATGGTTGACTATAAAACAACATAGGGATGGGGTGGCACCTGTGGCTCAGTGAGTAGGGCACCGGCCCCAGGGTGCCTGCCACAGAGGGTGGCGGGTTAAAACCCAGCCCCAGCCAAACTGCAACAAAAAATAGCCGGGCATTGTGGCGGGCGCCTATAGTCCCAGTTATTTGGGAGGCTGAGGTAAGAGAATTGCCTAAGCCCAAAAGCTGGAGGTTGCTGTAAGCTGTGACACCACAGCACTCTATTGAGGGCAACAAAGTGAGACTCTTGTCTCAAAAAAAAAAAAAAAACCACAGGGGTTAGGGATATAACTTTTGACTCCTCCAAAACTTAGCTAGTAATAGCTTACTGTTTACTGTACTGGAAGTCTTACCAATAACATAAACAGTCTATTAACAGCTATTTGTATGTTATGTGTATTAAATACTGCATTCCTACAATAAAATAAGCTAGAAAAAATATTATTAAGAAATTCATAAGAAAGAGAAAATACATATACTATTCATGAAGTGGAAGTGGATCATCTTTGACACGTTCATCCTTGTCACCTTCAGGCTTAGTAGGCCGAGGAGGAGGAGAAAAAGGAAGCAGCAGCAGCAGCAGAGCAAATGCACATCCAAGTGGGTTTGTGCACCTCAAACCCAGGATGTTCCAAGGTCAACTCGGCTGTTATTTCTCTTGACTCTTCGATACAATGATCATCCGATCGATTTTAAATTAATCATGTTTTAAAAATCGCTTTTTACACTATATCCTGTAAGGCTCTTAATTCCTTCTAACTACTGTTTTAGTTGCATTTTATAAAGTTTAACCAGCAGTATACTTGTTTTTCATTAATTTGTAAATATTTAGTAACTTTCTATAATGTACTATAATTACAACTTTTTTTCACAACTATCTGAGTTAGCCATTATTATTATATAACAGGTGACACCTACTTAAATTCACTAGCAGTGTTGTCAATCTTTGCTTCACTATTGCTTTTTACTTTCTAAATTAAATTTTCTTCTTTTGGGGATGTATCGTGCAGTCATTCTTTTTACAATGATTTATAAGTATAAAACTCTCCCAGTCCTTCTTTGTATAAAAATGTCTAAATGTTGTCTTCAGTAATAATCATTTCGGAGGGTACAGAAGCATAGGAAAGACATGGCCTTGACTTTCTCTCAAAACTTTCAAAGAATTGAGTCCATGGTCACTGCTGAAAAGTCTACTTGTCATTTTGTCTCTTAATAGATGATCTTTTCCCCCTCTGGTTGCTTTATTTAAATATGAAAAGTTTTAAACATATATAAAATCAGATGGAGTAGAATCATGAATCCCTACATAACCATCCTCTAGACTCAACAAATATCAAGAATTTGCTTCATGTATATCTTTTTCTTTGCTTTGCTGAAGTGTTTTAAAGGAAATTACAGACATTATGTCATTTCATCTATACCATATGCACATGCAAAAAATGTGGACATTTTCTCTGTAACCACAGGATCATTATCCACCTAACAAAATGATGTCTGGCAGATTTGCAGATGTTCTCTTTGTGTTCAGTGTAATTTCCCCACGACGTTCCCAGATATGGCTTTGGTTCCACTTACCCACTCAGGTCACTCTTGACCTCTCCTTCTACCTCGCTGCAACATCCCAAGTCCAGCCGAGCACCAAGTCGTTTTAACCGACAGCTTTTTAACCCATCTTTCTTCTACATATTCACCACCATCCTGGTCCATGACTGCACCTCTCACCTTAACTGTTATAACAGGCTCAAAACTTCTCACATCCATTTCTCCTTCTCTACACCTGCTTTTCACCATGTAGATGGAAGGGTCTTTTTGAAAAATTACCTGCGAGGTACAAAGTACACTACTCAATTGCTGGGTACACCAAAAGCCCAGACTCCACCACTCTACAATATATACGTGTAATGGAATTCAGTTTGTACCCGCTAAACGTATTGAAATAAAAAAATTAAGATTAGGGCAGCGCCTGTGGCTTAAAGGAGTAAGGCACAGGCCCCATATACCGGAGGTGGTGGGTTCAAACCTGGCCCCGGCCAAAAACTGCCAAAAAAAAAAATTAAGATTAAATAAAGCTTCAGTTGGGGGCAAGACATGGGACTTGCAAGAGGGACTTTACCTAACAAATGCAATCAGTATAACCTGGTTTCTTGTACCCTCAATGAATCCCCAACAATAAATTTAAAAAAATACAATTAGAAAAAAAAACATAAAGCAATTTGATCATGTAATCGCCACCCCAAAACCTTCATTTGTGTGGAGGAAAAGGACCAGTGTGTCTGCTTGGATAACCTCACCAGCTGTGCATGGACTATTTGCTTAATCTTGAACACCTACCCCAACTGCCACTCTCCACTATGTCCTGATCTCTTTCTAATTAATTTTGACAAATCCTTCAAATTTCTTATCCCTTCTGTAGGGAAACCATCCTTTAAATCCAAATCTAAATCAATGTTTTGTTTCATTATTTTTTCAATAAGTTCTCACAGAGAATGTTTGGCATAAGAGCAATTTTGTGCCTTCCATTTTGTTATGTGATTTTTTTTTTTAGATAATGTTGGTCTGTCTCCCCAGGAGTCAAAGAGTTCTATGACAGCTTCTCATTCTCATTCTACACATAGAAGAGGATTTCACAGAAAGCAAAAACTCAATCAACATTGGTCAAATGGATGAATGAATGAATGAATGCATGCTTGGGCACAATGCCATGGTGCCTTCACTCTACTCTGTAAATTTCAACCTTAGCCTACTCATCACACTTGACATAATGTGTCAAGATTATAGCCCCTGGGGACAAGGAATGTGTTTGATGTTTGATTCTCATTCCTTCTCTGTCTCTCTCTCTGTGCATATGTGTGTGTGTATGAAATTATACATACATATGTGTGTATATATGAAATTATACATATAATTCTAAGATACAAAACTGGAGGAAAGGCACCAGTTGAAATTGGATATGGGGAAAGGGGCAAGGGAGGAGGGGGGAGGTTGGGGTGGAAGGAGAGTAATTGGTGGGGCCACACTTACGGTGCATCTTAGAAGGGTACAGGTGAAACTTACTAAATGCAGAATACAAATGTCTTCATACAATAACTAAGAAAATTCCATGAAGGCTATGTTAAACAGTTTGATGAAAACATTTCAGATTGTATATAAAACCAGCACATTATACCCCTTAATTGCACTGATGTACACAGCTATGACTTAATAAAAAAATAATAATAAATAAATGTACCTGTTCCGACTTACAAAATAAATAAATAAATAAATTGGATCCCAGGCACATGGAACTAAGCTGATCGTTCTTCTTAATTTATACTTCTATTCTTCATTCGCATTTTGCTTATTGATCACCTGCTATGCTCCAGGCACTGATTTAGAGACTCAAAATACAGCAATAAATAAAACAGACTAAATTTCCACCCACCTTAGTCTTATGCTACGTGGTCCATTATGCCAATGGTCTGTGAAAGTTCCCTCTTCTGTTTCATATTTTATTCTCATTACTGTTTTCCCTTCAATTCTCTACTCCTAAGACCATTCCTCTTTCAATATTGGAAACTACTCCTGTGGCTATCCAGAAAGTATATAGCATATTATGTAGATGTTTTAGGATTTTTTACAAATAGTATTGTGCTATAACTTCACTCATTTTTACTTTTCCTATTTGTTCATTCAACTGATTTTGGAATCTGTCCGTATTTCTAACTATACAATCTAGTGAACTTTTTTGGAGACCAAATACCATCCTTTGACTATACCAAGGTATCCCTTTCCCTAGGAAAGGACATCTGTGGCTCTTCCATTTCTCACATCCCAGCACTGATGTAGGGAGCATCTCAGGGCTTGTTGCTCTATGCACTGACGTGGGAATTCTCTCACGCACTTGCCGGGGAGTAGAACTGTCACAGCATCAGGATGAGCATGCTGACTTCCACAAGATCCACAAGACCAGCTCACACACCCCAGGAGGAGAGGGCCTCTCCTCGCCTCCACATCCTCCTGAGCATTTGATGTTACCCGATAGTCACATTTTTTTCAAATTTGGTGGAGGTATTATTTCATGATTATTTTAATATGTAATTTTCTGATAACTACTGAGACTGACTGTCAGCATGCGTAGAAGAGGTTCTAATGCCAGGTTTCCATTTACATCCACATGCTCATGAGTGTTTTAACCTCTCTGTACTCAGACACCGTCTCTGTAAAGTAGGAATGGTAATAGTACTTCTCTTATGAGGAATTAAACAGTTTAAAAAGTATTCCTGAAAATAAAATATGTCACAAAAAAGTTCTTTTTTTTTAAAATACATGTATTTTATTATTCTTCATTACATTATTTCCCCCACCCCAACCCCTCAGTGGTAAGACAGAATTGATTTACAGAAAAGAATACAGAAAACACTAAAGCTCCTGGTAGAGGGAGAGAATTCAAGTGGGGAGAAAGAAGCTCTCTCTATTTCTCTCCCAGTCTTTCCCCATCTCCTCCTTTAGGCCTTTAGCCTCAGGGTATATGTAGGTATATGTGTTCCTTGGCCAGGAAACAAATGAATACAGTCCCTTCCGCTGGAGGCAAGGTGAATGAGTGTATCAATGAACGGATACAGTGCATTCATGGAATTGAGGCCTAGGAAATTCACAAGAAATTGACCTAGGCATAGGAAATGGGGGTTCCACATTTAGTCCTAAGTGTAAAGCGAAGGAGACACCAAGGCACAGGTGTCTCCTCAGCAGTTGTCCAGCCTTTTTGGCTATTGGAGCCTCTGGTGGGCATTGGAGGTCCATCTCCTTGCCTGTCACCCAGCCTGCTGGCTCTTCAGCTGGCTGCTGCAGCACCAACACCACCAAGGAGGAGGCGGCAGGTCCACCAGCTCCACTGAGCTGGCTAGAGTGCCAGATGTCCTGCATCAAGTCTCCCTCTCTGAGTAGAAACCCTAACTGCTGTTAGGGAAAAGGGGCGAAGACTCGATCTAACTGCTTCCTGCTGAATCGGGCGATGATAGAAGGGGGCAATTAGGGTTTCTCCGGAGGGAGAGTGATACAGGGGTTCATGGACTGGGACCATCTTTATAAGTTCTTAATAAACGTTGGCTATTATTATCATTTACTAATATTATTTACTATTTTCCATTCAAGTATCCTCTTTGGTAAATTTCCCATTTATATCTTCCACCACTTTTCTTGTCTATTCCCTGTAGATTCCCTGATGCTTTTCATCAGCTTCATGTACATTCTGGATATCAATCCCTTACAAATGTTTTTAACTGAGTAAATGAATGATCACAGATTAAACATGACAGTTTTGTTTTACAGAACTCTAATTATTTGCTTTATCTGCTCACTGCCTTAAACAGTCATTTCTGTGAGCATAATTTTGGATCTCAATGTATTTTTAATCTGGTATTTTAAATAAAATTTAATTCAAATTCCATTTTTCTATGTCCACAAAACACATCCAAAATTGTAGAGGAAACCAATCCCAGTTCCACAGTGGAAAAATTAAACAATTGTATTTTGGGGGTTTATATTGGGTATTTTTTTAAAAGCTGAAAATGTACTACCTTTTTTTTAAGTAAAACACAATGGCACACAAGAGCTATGGGCTCTGTCAAATCTTCTTAGAGACAAGTACTCTATCTCAATTTCAAACTCATTATTCAACTAAAACAATCTTTAAAATGGGCTGCCCAAACAGTTTAATTTTCTGCAATATTTCCAGAAGAGCTATTTATCACTGTGGAAAGACCACATTTAATAGAATTCTTAATATTCATTTATAAAACCATGCAGAAAATCTTAGAAAACTTCATTAAAAAGCACCAATAAGCATTTGATAAGAATGAGTGTTCAAATGAAGCCTATGTGGAGAACTCTAAAGTTTGTGAGCATTTTCCTAGGGACTCAAATGCAGAAACTGACCACACCATGGCACATAAACTACCTAGCTTGGATCCACTCAGGAAGCCTAGAGTTACCAGCTTCTATTTACATTAGATATTCAAAAGTACCATTCAAGAAAAAAGTAATATCTTCATCTTGAAAAAGTATATTTTATACAAAATGGAAGGCGGGAATCATAGCTAAGTAAGAAATGTTAATGTTAATCAGCCACTATCATTTCCAAATGCCGCTCAGATGGCTTCCTAAGAAGTAATGCTGCTATTCACTTTTTTAATGACAAAATGAGGTGATCTAGATAAGAATTCACACATTAGCAGGAGGAAGCATCCTCGTGAAAATCACTTGTTCTTTTCTATATGCCTTAATAATATTCTAAGTAGATAAAACAGACATCATAAAGAAAAGTTGGCCAAATCTCTTTTTCCCAAGAAGTTCTAAAGCTGACATGCAGATTCATTTGGTCAGTCATTCAATTTATGTCTAATAAACACCTACTGGATTCTGGAGTTATAATACTGAGCACAAACTCACAACAACCATCTTGGTTATGGCTTAGCAAGGGAGACAGCATTCATTTTAAATAAACTTAAGACATGAAACTATAAAAATACTAGAAGAAATACTAGAAGAAAGACTGTATGATTTAATTAACAGAATGATCCTCTCCTATCTTTATATCTTAAACTGTTTTTATTTTTCAAATCTCAATCTTTTCCACAGAAAATGAACCATGAATCACATTCTCACAGAAAATAAGTAATTCTAATTATCATTTAATAGTAGAAGTAAAGTATAATTTAATAGTAGGAGTAAAGTTTTAGACTTAAATCAAGAATGAACACTCCATAGGATCCATTGTTTAAGTGTTCTTTGTTTTCTTGATTAATGGTTGCTATCTGATTTTGAAGACAGGAAAAGTATAATTATTAAGATATAATTCATCAATTAAACCACATACGTTTCACATTATTAGTTATTAAAAAACCTACATACGGCCGAGTGTGGTGGCTCACACCTATAATCCTAGCCTTCTGGGAGGCTGAGGCAGGTGGATTGCCTGAGCTCAGGAGTTCAACACCAGCCTAAGTAAGAGCAAGACCCTGTCTTTAAAAAAAAAAAAAAAAAAATAGCTGGGCATTGTGGCAGGTGCCTGTAGTCCCAGCTACTTGGGAGGCTTAGGCAAGAGGATGGCTTGAGCCCAAGAATTTGAGATTGCTGTGATCTATGAAACCACAGCACGCTATGGAGGGCAAGAAAGTGAGATTCTGTCTCAAAAAAAAAAAGAAGAAAAGGAAAAAATATCCCAGAGAAGATGACAAATCTTACACTTATATTTTAATATTCAGTTCTGTAAGTAAAGAAAAATTTAAATTTCAAGTGGTAACAGAATCAAATAAATTTTATCAAATACCTCAGTCATATATATTATTGATAAAATACAGAGTGCATCTTTTAGAATCCAAATAAAATGTTGCAATTTTAAAAAGACTTTTAAAAATGTAAATGTATTTTTCCTAGGTGATTGACAAGAGTGAACTAAGTTCTTAAGTGGAAAGAGGGCTATTATATATTAAGAAATATTTTAAAGAAAGACCTCAAAAGAAGAAATTTTTTTGCTGTTTTTTTATCTGAGACAGAGTATCACTGTGTTGCCCTTGGTAGAGTACCATGGTGTCATAGCTCACAGCAACCTCAAACTCTTGGGCTTAAGCGATTCTCTTGCCTCAGCCTCCCAAGTAGCTGGGACTATAAGCGCCTGCCACAATGCCCACTATTTTTTTGTTGCAGTTGTCATTGTTGGTTAACTGGCCTGGGCTGGGCTCAAACCCGCCAGCATGTGGCTGGCATCACAACCACTGTGCTATGGGCACCAAGCCCAAAAGAAGAAATTTTAAAAATCTTGTGAAACAGATTGATAAAGGATCAAAAATATTAAACAAAAGACCAAATGTAATTTAAATAGAGGAAGAAGTTCCTATTAGAATTAGGTAAGAAAAATTAGAAAGACTAGAAAATGCCACAAAGAATGTAAACAGGTGGTAAATTTGCAATTTTCTGAAAGTATAAGACAAGCCAGATATGGATGGGATGACGATGACACTCAATATTCATCAGGAAATGATTATTGCTATTGGAAAAAACTAAAATACTCTACATAATTAGTTAACTCTTAAAAAATAAACTAGAATTGTCAACTGTTTAAATACAAATATTTGCTGGTAAAAAACCCTACCTAATTTAGCATCTTTAACCTTGAGATAATCTAATAATCTAACAGTAGAACAAGAGGAAAGCTCATTTAAAAAAAAAGGAAAACAAAGAACCTTAACATTTATTGAGGGCTTTCTATGTGTTGGGTACTATATTCTAGTAGTGTTAGCAAAGGTAGCTGTTCACTATATACGAAGACAATGATACAAAAAAAGGTGAAATTATTTGAGTCCACACAACTGGTAACACTTGAGCTCTTACGTATTAAACCTTATTTGATTTAATCGCTATACAGAGAACCTCTCTAACATCACATTGCAATTATTCAACCTAATATATGATGCGTTATTCACAGTCACTAAAATATAGGTATGACATGTGATCTCACTGACTACTAGCTTACTTGATGCTTGTTAGCATGTGTAGATGTGTTAATTCCAGTCTAGATGTATTAATTCTGTTTCACCAAGCCTACTCCTATGGTTATCTTATACCCCTACGCTCAGAATACCACCTCATCCCTCCAAAGTTCACTCCTTTTTTCTAAGTAAGGGCTATAAAGACGATCTGTCCCCCCTGGAAACAGATTATGATAGGCTTGCTACTTTCGGGTACTATGTCAACATGTTTTCCATATTATGCGATATTATATGGTCAGCAAAGAGTAATAGTCCGTTAAGACATTGGTAGCCTTCGGTTTAATTCAGGAGTTTAGGACAAGAACAGAAATGATCATTGACTTGAAAACTCTTAACACTGCTTCCTTCTTTACGATATTAGCTACCTAAAGTCTCCAAAGTGGGCAAAGAAAAGTGGGAATGTGGAAATACTAATGGCAAGAGAAAAGGGGGAAGTCAAGTGGAAGGGCAGACTTGTGTTAAAAAAACACCAAATATACCAAGGTTTTTCACATCAACCTCAATGATTGATTCCATGAAAGAAAAGAATCTCACAAGAAAATAGAAATTCTTAGGTGGGAGGGGTTAGTGAAATTGTAGTTATAATTATATTAACATACAAAACCGATTTCTTTAATATATTTAGGTTCAATCAAGATCAATTTTGCTTTTTTCAAGAAAGCAAATGCAGGTCCATATTAGTTAATGGGTACATTTTTAGGCTCTGAGATATTGTCAAAGAACATGTATAAAGACTTTAAATTCACATTAAAGTTAGAATTTATTTAGTAGCTTTTAAGAAGCAAGTACCAATTTGAATTTAACTAATCAAACATAGTTTCTTTTAAAATTTAAAACTAAATAAAAATATATTTTACCCACCACAAGTGGTTGAATGAACATTTCCTAATGGGCATTACAGCACACTTGGAGCTGATATAATATGGCCTAGGCCTCTTATATATTCAGTTCTGAGAATCCTATTCATCACTGTACCCTGGAAAAATAAATTACAGAGAAGAAAAAGTTCTTTCAGAATTTCTGGGTATTTTACCCAAGCACAGTCCAAACATGCTTGCAAACAAAAAGCTTTTTAAGTGAAAGCTAGGGCTATATCTACAATGATAAATACAATTTTCTAATTCTAATAGAATTATTATTTTGTGCAGTAATCTGACCATTCCCTCTTAAAAGCTAGAACCGTATTATGAATTTTCTTTCTGTCTTCTTAGGATAGGGTTAAGTAAGTATACAGCAGTTACTTATAAAGTATTTCTTGAAAAAGCTAAGCAAACGAGAACTAAGTTTGGCTGCAGTCCAGAGTCACCCACTTATTCTGAGACCTAAAATACAAAAGATCAAGATAAATTCGTAAGTACTCAAAAATAAATAAGAATTTGAGCAGAAAGTAGAAATGAGACAGAGAAAATGGAGAATTCAATTTCTGTTTTGCTTCTGCATACCTTATATCAAAAAGTATGACCTTTGCTCTGGGAAAAAAATGGATAAAATAGAATGGAACTATCTAATGAATAAAGAGCTTATCAAAAATCATCTAGCTAACCAAAAGAAGTTCAAGTTCCTACATCAGATAAGTTGTTATATATATAAAGGTACTCAGAGAGCTTCTAAGTAACAATACTGAGGCACTCTTAGAGATATTGGTAGGATCTGGAGAATCATACAGATGTCAACAAACTAAAAAGGGGAATATGTTATACTTTTTTAAAAGAGAAAAGAACATTTTCATTTCTTTTCTTTTTTTTTTTGAGACAGAGCCTCAAGCTGTCACCCTGGAGAGAGTGCCGCAGCATCACAGCTCACAGCAACCTCTAATTCCTGGGCTCAAGCGAGTCTCTTGCCTCCGCCTCCCAAGTAACTGGGACTACAGGCGCCGCCACAACACCCGGCCATTTTTTTGATTGCAGCCGTCGTTGTTTGGCAGGCCCAGGCTGGATTCGAACCCGCCAGCTCAGGTGTACGTGGCTGGCGCCTTAGCCCGTTGAGCCACAGGCGCCGGGCCAGAAAAGAACATTTTCAAAGCTTGGTACTAATAATATTCAGAGAAAATATAACAGAATCTTTTTATAATCTTTGAGTGGGAATGATCAAACAACTATAACACAAAACTTACAAGCTATAAATTATACCCAAAAAAGATCCAATAAAATTTACTATGAACATTTAAAATTTCTCATCAAAAATCAGCAAAATCAAAATACAAATGAGAAATTAGGGTCAAAACATTTACAAATCACATAAAAGAAAAAGGCTAATTTCCCTACATGTAAAAGACTTCCACAAACCAGTAAGAAAAATACCAACAACTCATTAAGAGAAATGGATAAAGAATAAGAACAAAAAATTCACAGAAAGGGAAATTGAAATATATTGCTAAATTTAATTTTTATTTATAATCCACACATAGTAACTGTACAAATTTATGAGTACAATGAGATGTCTCAATGCATGCACAGCATAATGATCAAATCTGAGTAAGTACTATTTCCATCACTTTAAACGATTATCTCTTATCTTCTAGCTACCTTGAAATATACATTTTTATTTGTGAATCATTCTGTGTATCAAATATATTTTAAACGTAAAAAAGATACATAACTTCACTTATCAGAGAAGTGCAAACTAAAACTATAATGAAACGCCCTTTCCCTTCTTATCAAATTGTCAAGAATAAAAATTCTGATAATATACCATGTTGGTGACAATGTGGGAGAAGACAGCACTCCTACATGTTTTTTTCTCTAGTGGAAGCATATACTGGTAAGCAATCTGATCATATCAACCAAATTATAATGACTCTTCTTACATTCATCCTGAACATATATACATAGACGTAAAAAATAATATATCAAAGTTATATATTACAGCATGACTTGTAAGAAAAAAGGCCATTTAAATATCTACCAGAAGTCTGACTTAAAGAAAACCTGTAGTATATCTGTATAAATGAATATTATGGCACCTTTAGAAAGAATGAAGTTGGTCTATAGGTGCTGATGAGAACACATGAGGTGGAAATACGATGGAGACAGTCAGGCTCAAGTCAACATGATGCAGCTGGTCTGGTCGGTTTCGTTCCTTCCTGACCTTCACCTCATGTCTCTCATTCCTGTTGTTTTGTAAATTCAGCCCTAACCCAAAAGTGTACATGTTGGGTAGTTCAGGGCAAATGATTTAAGAGATTAACTTCTTTTTTTTTTTTTTTTTTTTTTTTTTGAGACAGAGCCTCAAGCTGTCACCCTGGATAGAGTGCAGTGGCATCATAGCTCACAGCAACCTCCAATTCCTGGGCTCAAGCGAGTCTCTTGCCTCTGCCTCCCAAGTAGCTGGGAGGACAGGTGCCTGCCACAACGCCCGGCTATGGTTGCAGCCATCATTGTTGTTTGGCGGGCCCAGGCTAGATTCGAACCTGCCAGCTCCGGTGTACGTGGCAGGTGCCTTAGCCCCTTGAGCCACAGGTACCAAGCCAAGAGATTAACTTCTAAATTCAAATGTTGTTTTGGGTCATGGGTTATGCCAATTATTATTTAAGATAAGAGTTAACACAGTTTTCGCTTTGAACTTTAATGTATAAAACTATAATTTTGGAAATGGAAGAAGAGAATAGTCTTGGAAAGGCTACTTTCACAGTTTTCTAAAACCCAGGCCTTCTGACAAAGTTTGGTGGACCCATCTCCATCTCTGCATGTTGGCTGACAGTGACAGGAGGCCAGACCCTCTTCATCTAGTTAACACTGATACGGAATTTTAAGCAAAAAAAAAATACAAGTTTAGAACAATTATTAAACTCACAACTTTCAATATATTTACCAGTGAAATATTAGATGCTTTTCTCTAAGACCAGAAACAAGACTAATTCTATTCAATGTTTAATACTTTTAATACTGGAGGTTCCAGTGAGGGCAATTAAGCAAGAGGGAAAAAAACCATCCCTATTGGAAAGAAGTAAAACTATCTTTATTAATGTTGCTGTTTCTCTCAGCTTAAGCTAAATCCTTGGTCTTAGGGTTTGACGAATGATAGCACAGACCATGTGGATCAGTGACAGGATAGAATTTTTTTAACAGGGAGAAAGATTGATAAGCATGATAAGCAAATGAAGGCAAATAGAAGAGGGAGAAGAGAACCTCTGGCAGCATAGGTGGGGGAATCCAAGTGGGAAGCCCCCTGAGCCTTCAGTCTAGGAGTTTTAAATGCTGCTTATCCTGCTTGTAGGGTGTCTTAGAGAACTGTGTCATAAGGCTAGAGGTCTGTGGGCATAAAATAATCCTAAAAATTAGCAGGACTGCTTGCCCTTGCAGTTTTTGCCTCAGGTAAAGAATTAACTGCCCAGAACCTTTTGAGTCATTTTATGACCTTGCTAGAGCCCAAAGGTGTGGCCTGGAAAGGGCAGCATGTTTCTGCCTAGAGATGGAGAGGTGTAATTTCTGAGCTCACCCAGACCTAGAGAATAGTGGGGGTGGGTGTCCCTGTCCAGCCCTGAGTGGAAGAACTCTGTATCATTCAGATGATATAACTCTGTATTTAGAAAATGCTAAGGAGCCCACGACAAGACTACCAGAACCAATATGCAAGCTCAGCAAGGTTGTAAGACACAAGATCAATATATAAAAAATCAACTGTATTTCTATACACTAGAAGGAAAAATCTGAAAATGAGATTAAGAAGAAAATTACATTCATAATAGCATTAAAAAGAATAAAATACTTAGGAGCAAATTTAACAAAAGTGAAAAACGTACACTCTACAAACTAAAAAACATTATTGAATGAAATGAAAGATTTCAATTCCATGCATTGCTAAGATGGCAATACTTCTCAGAATGATTTACAGATTCAATGCAATGACTACTAGAATCCTAGCTGACTTCTCTGTAGAAACTGACAAATTTATTCTAAAATTTTTAGGAAATCTGGAATAGCTAAAACAATCCTGAAAAACAACAAAGCAGGCGTACACACACTTCCTGACTTCAACACTTACTACAAGACAAGATTAAAACTACTCCAGCCCCATCTAGCCTTCTGTTTTCACCTAAGTGGGAGGGGTAGAAACAAACTGAGAAGCACACAGCCTAGGGCACAGGTTCACGAAGAGATTCAGACCTAATCTTAGGAATCCAGAACTCTCCCCCTTCCCTGAATACCTCACAATCACATGTACAGGGCTCCCGTATAAAAATATGAGTGAAAAAAATTGTACACCTTTGGACTTTATTTAACAAGAAGTCACTAGAGAAAACCAAAGACAACAGAAAAGACAAAAACAAGATCATCAGAGGAAATTTTAGTCTCTGGCAAACAACTACATCAACAGTAAAGACAGTCAGACTCCTATCCAGGTAAACAAGAACCCCACACTAAAAGCATTTTTACCTCTCTCAGTTCCTTTTACCTAGTATATTATGTCCATCTTTCAATAAAAATTATGAAAACACAATTTGAAGAGTCAGAGAAAGTATTAGAACCAGACTCAGGTATGACAGACATATTATATGATAATTCTATTAGGCTGATAATTTTAAAACACCATGACTAATATGTAATGGTTTCTAACGGAAAAAGTGAATAATTTGCAAGAACAGAGAGGGAATGTAAACAGAGAAATGGAAATGCTAAGAAAGAATCGAAAGGGAATGCTAGAAATAAGCACTGTAAGAAATAAAAAAATGCCTGGACAGGCCCATGTTGGAAATAGCTGATGAAAATAATCAGTAAGCTTAAAAGACATGTTAATATAAAATACTAGAAGTGAAATGCAAAAAAACAAGAGAATGAAAGTAACAGAACATAATATCTAAGAATTGTGGGATAATTACAAATAGTTTACCATGTATAATGGGAAAAACAGAAGATAGATTGAAATAAACAGAAAAAAATATTTGTAGCAAATAATGACCAAGAATTTTCCAAAATTAGTAAAAGACACCAAACCACAGACTCAGGAAGCTCAAAGCACTGAGCAAGATTAACACCAAAAATTCTAGCTAAGCATATCATATTCAAACTGCAGAAAATCAAAAAGAAAAATCTTGAAAACATGGGGGAAGGGGACATCTTACATGCAGGAGTAATCATAAGAATTAACTGGACTTCTCTTCAGACACCATGCAAACAAGAAAATAAAGTGAAATGTTTAAACATCCACCAATCTAAATTATTTATCCAGTGAAATTATCATTCAAAACTGAAGGAGAAACACCTTTTCAAATGAACAAAAATTGAAGGACTTTGATACCAGTACAACTACTTTGCAAGAAATATTACAAAAGTTCTTGAGAAAAAAGAAAAATGGTAAGTTCAAAACCCAGATTTACATAAAAAAGAGCAGTAGGCCAGGCAGAGTGGCACATACCTGTAACCCTAGCACTTTGGGAGGCCAAGGCGGAAGGAGTTTGATATCAGGAGTTCAAGACGCTGTCTCAAAAACAAAAACCAAAGAACAAGCACTAGAGAAAAAAAATAAAGATCAAATTCTTTTATTTTTCCCATTCTTAACTGGCTTATTAGATGATCATTTATTGACAATCATAACAGCAAGGATGAATTTGTTGATTATATCTCAAGGATAAATGAAAAGAATGACAGCAATGTTATTAGGAATAAGAGAGAGAAACAGGAAGTATTCTGTTATAATGTACACTACATGAAGTGGTGTAGTGTTATTTGAATGTAGTTTAGTTTGCAAAATGTATACTGCAAAATCAAGGGAAACCATTAAAAAGTTTTTACAAAGAATTATATGCTAAGAGGAGAAAAAAATGAAATCACATAAAATGGTCAAATAGAGCAGAGAAGGCAGAAAATGAGTGGGAAATCATAAAAAAAAGGAAAAAAGAAGGAAAGAAGGCAGGCAGGAAGGCAAATGGGCAGGAAAAAGAAAAGAAAGAAGCAAAGAATAACAGTAGCAATTAATGGAGGACATTAATCAAATTATATAAATAATACCTTTAAATATCAATGCATACCAATTAAAAGAGACTGTTAAAGTGGATAAAAAAATAAGATCCAAGTATATGTTGTCTTTAAGAAACATGAATACTTTAAATATGAAGATACAGGTAGGTGTAAAGGTATGGAGAAAGATACACCTTCTAACATTAATCTATTCATATAGAATTTCAAACACAGCAAACCAGATCAAGGAAAATTATTTAGAACAAAGAGGGGCACTATATAATGATAAAAGGGCTAATTCTTCAAGAAGAACTACAAAAAGAAAACACAAATATACTTGGAGGCGTAAACATCCCTCTATCAACAAAGGCACAGCCACAGATGTTGCAAGATCAGTTCCGGATTACCAAAATAAAGCAAATATAACAATAAACTGAGTCCCACAAATTTTTTAGTTTCCCTGTGCATACAAAGGTTATGTTTATACTGTAAACTATTAAGTGTACAATAGTATTTTGTCTAAAAAAACAATGTACATATCTTAATTTAAAAATACTTTAAAACTAAAATGTGTTCTCTGTGGATTCTGGTTATTTAAACCTTTGTCAGAGGCATAACCTACAAATATTTTCTCCCATTCTGAGAGCTGTCTGCTTGCTATACTTACTATGCTCTTGGCTGTGCAGAAGCTTTTTAGTTTGAACAGATCTCAGTGGTGTATTTTTGATACTGCTTCAATTGCCTGGGGAGTCCTCCTCATAAAATATTCACCCAAGACGATTCCTTCAAGAGTTTTCCCTGCACTTTCTTTTAGAATTTTTATAGTTTCATGTCTTAAGTTTAATCTTTAATCCAGTGAGAGTCTATCTTAGTTACTGGTGAAAGGTGTGGGTTGAGTTTCAGTCTTCTACAGGTCGCTAGCCAGTTCACCCAGCACCATTTGTTAAATAGGGAGTCTTTTCCCCACTGAATGTTTTTAATTGGCTTGTCAAAGATCAAGTAACAGTAGTAGCTGGATTCATCTCTTGGTTCTCTATTCTGTTCCAAACATCTACCTCTCTGTTTTTGTGTCAGTACCATGCTGTTTTGATCACTATTGATTTATAGTACAGTCTCAGGTCTGGTAGAAAAGAACAAGTGATCCTATCTCAGGGTGGGCAAAGGACTTGAAGAGAAACTTCTCTAAAGAAGACAGGTGCACGGCCCACAGATACATGAAAAAATGCTCACCATCCTTAATCATCAGAGAAATGCAAACCAAAACTACTTTGAGATATAATCTAACTCCAGTAAGATTAGCCCACATAACAAAATCCCAAAACCAGAGATGTTGGCGTGGATGTGGAGAAAAGGGAACACTTACACACTGCTGGTGGGAATGAATGCACACTAATACGTTCCTTTTGGAAGGATGTTTGGAGACTACTTAGAGATCTAAAATTTGGCCTGCCATTCAATCCAATAATTCCTTTATTAGGTATATACCCAGAAGACCAAAAATCACATTATAACAAAGACATCTGTACTAGAATGTTCATCGCAGCCCAATTCATAATTGCTAAGTCATGGAAGAAGTCCAAGTGCCCATCGACCCATGAATGGATTAATAAATTGTGCTACATGTATACCATGGAATATTATGCAGCCTTAACGAAAGATGGAGACTTTACCTCTTTCATGTTTACATGGATGGTGCTGGAACATATTCTTCTTAGCAAAGTATCTCAAGAATGGAAGAAAAAGTATCCAATGTACTCAGCCCTACTATGAAGCTAATTTATAGCTTTCATATGAAGGCTATAACCCAACTATAGCACAAGTATATGGGGAAAGGGGCAAGGGAGGGCAGAGGAGGGGTGAAGTTGGGGTGGAGGGAGGGTAATTTGTGGGGCCACACCTATGGTACATCTTAGAAGGGTACAGGTGAACCTTACTAAATGCAGAATACAAATGTCTTTATACAATAACTAAGAAAATGCCATGAAGACTATGCTAATCAGTTTAATGAAAATAGTTTATATTTTATTTGAAACCAGCACATTGTACCCCTTGATTGCACTAATGTACACAACTATGATTTAATAATAAAAATATTAAAAAAATAGACTAAGACACAAAAAAAAGAAAAAGAAAAAGTCAAATTATTCTCATTTACCAATGATATAATCTTGTATGTAGAGAAGCCTAAAGACTCCACAAAAACTGTTAGAACTTGTAAGCAAATTCAGTAAAGTTGTAGGATACAAATCAACATAAAAAATCAGTAGCATTTCCATACACCAAAATCAAATAATCTGAAAAAGAAATCTCATTTACAATAGCTACAAATAAAATAAAATACCAAGGAATAAACTTAACCAAAAAAGTGAAAGACCTTGGTAAAGAAAATTATAAGATATTGATGAAAGAAACTGAAGAGAATGCAAAAAATTGCAAAGGTATCCCATGGTCATGGAGTGTAGAATTAATATTGTCAAAATATCCAAATCACCCAAGGTAATCTACAAATTTAATGCAATCCTCATAAAAATACCAATAATATTCTTCACAGAAATAAACAAAACCCTAGAATTTAGTGGTACCACAAAGGACACAGAATAGCCCAAACCAAACTGGAGGAATCATATTACCTGTCTTCAAATTATTCTACAGAGCGGTAGTAGCCTAAACAGCATGATATTGGCATAAAAGCAGACACCTATGCTACTGGAACAGAATAGAGAACACAGAAATAAATCTAGACATCTATAAGTCAATCTAATTTCAACAAGGTTGCCAAGAACAGTGAAGAAAGGATAGAGTCTTCAATATGTGGTGCTGGGAAAACTGAATATCCATGTGTAGAATGAAACTGGAGTAGCATCCCTCTCCATATCAAATCAACTAAAAACTTAAGACTAAGTCCTGAAATTATGAAACTCCTAAAAGAAAACATTGGGGAAATGATTCAGGACATTGGTCTGGGCAAAGACTTGTTTAGTAATACCCCAAAAGCACAGGCAGCCAAAGCAAAATTGGACAAATGGGATTACAACAAATAAAAAGCTTCTGAACAGCAAAAGAAATTGTCAAGAAAGTGAAGAGATACCCCACCCTATAGAATGGGACAAAATATATTTGCAAGCAACCCATCTGACAGAGGATTAATAACTATATGTGTATAAGGAGATCCAATAACTCAATAGGAAAAAATTAAATAACCTAATCAAAAGATGGGAAACGCATCTGAATATACATTTCTCAGAAGAAGACACACAAGTGGCCTATGGGTATATGAAACAATGCTTGACATCATTAGTCATCAGAAACATGCAAATTAAAACTACAATGAGGTATCACTCTCCAGTTAAAATGACTTCCATTAAAAAGACAGACAATAACAAAATAACAAATGCTATGAAGGATGGGAAGAAAGTGGATTTCTCGCACACTCTTTTTTTTTTTTTTTTTTTTTTTTTTTTTCAATTTTTGGCCGGGGCTGTGTTTGAACCTGCCAGCTGCGGCATATGGGGCCAGCGCCCTACTCACTGAGCCACGCACGCCACCCCGGATTTCTCGTACACTCTTGATGGGAATGTAAATATTGCTACCAGTATGGAAAAGAGTATGGAGGTTCCTCAGAAACTAAGAGAAGAACTGCCATATGATCCATCCACTCCACTGCTGGTATATATTCAAAGGATGGGAATTCAGTATATGGAAAATATGTATGCACACGCACTTTCACGTTTGTTACCAAGTTAATTGCCAAGTTACGGAATCTTCCTAAGTGCTTATCAACGGATGAAGGGGTAAAGAAATTGTGGTACACGTGCACAAGGGAAGATTACATAGTTACAAAAAAAAATAAAATCCTGCCATTTGCAGCAACATGCATGGAACTGGGGAGCATTATGTCAGGTGAAATAGGATGATCACAGAAAGACAAATCCCATGTGTTCTTACTTATATGTGGAAACTAAATATTAAAAACAGTTGATCTCACGGAGACAGAGTAGAATGATGGTTATCATAGTCTGAGAAGGGTAGTAGATAGGAAAGGAGAAAGTGGAAGCGGTTAAAGTGTTAAAAAATAGTTAGAATGAACAATATTTGATAGCACAGCAAAGTGACTGTATTCACCAATAAGTTAGTCTGTACTCTATAATAACTAAAAGAGTGGAACATAAATGATACTTTTTATTAACATGTTAGGGGTTTGCTATTGTTGTTTTCAAATGAATTGATGTATAGATGTATATTTTAATTTCTGTTATGCTAGATAAAACCTGCAGAAACAAAAGCTCTTGGGCTCCTCACTAGTTTTTGCAAGTGTAAATGCAAGCTGAGGTGCAAAGTTTGAGAATCATTTCTGTAAAGAAGAAAGTGAGAAAGAAAAATAATTGCAGCTTTTTCTCTCTTGCTCTAATCTCAGCTTCTTGTTTCTTTATGTTTGTTTGTTTGTTTTTTCCCCAAGACCCTAGTGCCCTAGTGAATGACTAAAGGACAAGTCAGGGTAGTTACTGTTCACAATTCAAAAAAATCTTAAATGTTCTAAAACCTTAAAGCTTTGACATGAAAAATAAACTTGGTAGAATTTTCTAAACTTTGACAATAATCCTAAATTTTGTATGCCTTTAGTCATAAGTTTTACAGCTAAAAAGGAGCTTTCCTAAATAATCAAAGATAAAATATAAATGTTAAATAACCCTAATAAAGAAAATAATTTAATAAGTGTTTTTTCTACACTTTCTGTAGGTAAAATATTACACAAAATTCTGTGTGAAAAGTCTACAAAATCACATGTACATAGCTTGACCAGTCCTTAGAATGGTTGATATTGGGGTTATGCTTAGGAATTAACTATTGAAATCATCATCATAAAAGGGAAAAATGAAAATAAAAGAATTTACTAAAAGAGCACTTATCTTATTCCTTCCAGCTAAAATTAACTAACATTTTTCTCTTTACGTATAATTTTTAATTATGCATAGAATTTTTTCATTCTCTTTAATTATTTTTGAACTCATTAACCATCTCCACTTTCTCCTTTCCTATCTATGCAGCTCACACTATGGTAACCACCGTTGTACTCTGTCTCCATGAGATTGATTGTTTTTAATATTTTGCTTCCACATGTACAGTAGAAAAGATAGTTTATTTTGAATCCAAAGAAATGATACAAGCAATATCACCCTAGGGATTATTAGTAATGCAGTACAAAAATTTTATTATAGTGAGTATACAACTAAAGCATATTTTCTAATGATGACCAGTGTTGGAGTGTGGAAAAAGTCCTTGGGGTTATTGACCCACAGCACAGAATTAATGATTTCACTCTAAAGAGTGGATCACATTTGATAGAAAAAGAAACTGTCGACTAACCAAACAATAAGTGTATTCTATTACTCTTTCCATTTGATGCTTGACAAAATGAAATGATACCTACCCAACCCAAAATATCAGGTTATATACCCATGTGGATTTTGTTTATTTGAATCAATATACAGGATCATGCATGTTTATGGTTTATATTATCATAGCCACAGATGGTACCCACACTGAATGTACACATTCTTATATTGATGCACATGTTTTCAATGATGCTAAACTTAATAATTTATGTATTTTTTTATATAGCCCATGAGACTGAAAGGCAGCCAAAGAGACCCACATCTAGAAATGTTGCTGATGTAAACTAAATTAAGTTTAACATAATGCCATACCAACAAAATGAAAATTAAAAATAAAACACATGTATCAAACAAAGTTTGCATACTAGTCAAATACTGGGGGTCATAAAGGTGAAAGACATAATGCACTTACATTAAGTGATTAAAGACAGAGCAGCTTCTGTTTAATACTCCAGGCTATGTCCCTTGTTATCCTCTCAAAGGTTCACAGAGCATTGAAGACAACTCCTTTTATCCCTCTGAGAAAGAATACAGAATGTGGCAGATATGGGATAACCATCAATACCCTAAATAATTAGAAAATGATTCCTTGGAAATTTAGAATTTAAAAGGTGATTGTTAAAAAAATGAATAAATGGGGCGGTGCCTGTGGCTCAGTGAGCAGGGTGCTGGACCCATATACGGAGAGTGGTGGGTTCTAACCCGGCCCCAGCCAAACTGCAACAAAAAAATAGCCGGGAGTTGTGGCGGGCACCTGTAGTCCCAGCTACTCGGGAGGCTGAGACAAGAGAATCACCTAAGCCCAGGAGCTAGAGGTTGCTGTGATCTGTGAAGCCACAGCACTCTACCAAGGGCGACAAAGTGAGATTCTGTCTCTAAAAAGAAAAAAGGAAAACAAAAATGAATAAATGATCTGAAATAACAATCGTGGCAAAGCCCTTACCTGATGGAAGTTTTTTCTTGCAATTAGTACTTAACTCTCCCAATAATTTACATAAATAAAGTGAAGAATATAATTTTGAATGGTAATTACTATCCTTTCAAACAAATTTTAACTGTTAAAGCTTGGTATTATTTTGGGTGTTTTCTGCACTTGTAGAAATTATTCAAAAATCGAGCAGAGGTTTTGATGTGATGCTATTGCAAATAGAGATAATTTTTAATTCTGTGTGCATGTGTATGAATTCAGCCCACTATCTTCATTAGTTAGCTGCTAACTGATAAAATGGGTTGTTAGAAAAACAACACCCTAACTGGTGTTTCCAGAGTATGAAGTTATTATTGTTAAAAACTAGTACTATGCTTTATTTAACACCAGAAAACTTATCCTTAATAATACTAGTAGTAAAACCCCTGAATGCATTTTTAATACATTTTATTATACTGACAATTTCTTTATAATAATTATTTTTAATAAACTTATAATTTATAATCACATGCATAATAAAACTGTTCTTTTAATATTTGATGATATAAGTTTTCTTATGGGCAATACTTTACCTAAGTGCATCATTCCATCTAATGAACACACATCATTCCATCTAATGTACAAAACATCATTACATGAGATTTCATTTAACACTTTGCCTGAACTGTAATCACTTGGTATAAAGTTGCTGTAAATTTAGTGGAAATGAAAAGTGCCTAAAAATAAATAGCAACTAGCACATGCTTTGAAAACAGTAATACAAATTTATAAATGAGATTGCAAAAGAAAACCTTTTTTCCTGAGCTGTAATTTTAAAATCAAAAGAAGTTATCTTTAGTAGGTGATTAAACAGGGTTATTTTATTTCAATGGTATAAATTTTTGATATTAAAAAGAAGATTGTGTTCAGCTGGGCACCCGTAGCTCAGTGAGTAGGGCGCCGACCACATGCACCGAGGCTGGCTGGTTCAAGCCCAGGCCGGGCCTGCTAACAACGATGACAACTGCAAACAAAAAATAGCTGGGCGTTGTGGCCAGTGCCTGTAGTCCCAGGTACTTGGGAGGCTGAGGCAAGAGAATCACTTAAGCCCAAGAGTTTGAGGTTGCTGTGAGCTGTGACACCACAGCACTCTACTGAGGGCGAGATAGTAAGATTCTGTCTCAAAAAAAAGGACTATCTTTCTCACATGCCTAATAACACAAACACACACAAATTCCCAGACTTTCATTTAATCAAAGTCCAAAGCTAAAACTACACAGGGCTATATTTCTCATAAGAACTGATCAGCACTGGAGTCGGTTTCAGGAAAAGTACTAGTAACAGGTATACATTGCTGTTCTGAGTGTATACTGAGGCGGGGGTTTTGAGTTATGGAGTTTGAGACACTTTACTCCAAAATCTGACACATTGGCATCTGAGAAATCAGCAGAAGGAAATACAAAATCTAGCAAACTCTGAACTTGTCCTGCCCTTCTCCCTGTAGCAGGCCAGAAGACCCTCATTTGAGAAATGTCATCCCCTTACCATAAGGAAAGGAACACCATTACCTTTGAAGACACAGGGACACAGGGGAGTAAGAACAAATGGACCTTACTGAGTCCTCTCCCACCTTAGTTTTTACTTTTAGATCATATCTCATTCATCCAGGCATGCTTCTGTGTGACTCCCACCTCTTTATCAAACCTAAAGATAAAAATATAGCTGACCCCTGAACAATTCAGGGCTTAATTCAGATGAACTGTGCCATTGCCTGTAGTTAAAAACCCACATGCATTTCATTCCCCCAAAATATAGCCTGTTGGCTGGAAAGTCAGCATACACCAGGAAGATGAGAAATTGGAGCTAAATGCACCCTAACAAAGTATTCATTACAAATTTTTACAGAAGTGGCCAACATGTAAGGAATACTTTGTAAATATTTTGTAAATTTTTTTTGTAAACTAATGCCATGAATATTTTATAAATAAAGGCATATTTAGCTTCTATTACCCGTTTTCCTTATGTATGATGACTTTAGGGGCAACTTTCGGGATACTCCGTGTATTTTTTTGTATGTTATATGCATAAATGCTCTATTCGTACAATAGACTAAGCTAGAAAAAAGATAATATTCTTAAGAAAGTCATAAGAAAAAGAAAATACATTTACTATTTAAGTGGGTCATAATAAAGGTCTTTATCCTTACTATCTTTATAATAAAGGTCATTATCCTTACTATATTCACAGTAGGCTGAGGAGGAAGAGTAAGAGGAGGGGTTGGTTTTCTTGTTTATGGGGTGGCAGAGGTCAAGGAAAGTTTACATATGAAAGAATCTGTAGGGTTCAAAGGCATGTTGTTCAAGGATCAATGGTACATGTTTCCCTGTACCTTTGGGTCTCTATTTCCAAAAGCTCCGTGTCATGTAAAGTTTATATTAAACAAAGTGTGTTGAATTAATCTTATATTCTACTTCAAATATAAACATGAAAGAAAATGCTCAAGATTTCTATCTTCACCTAAAGGTAATAGCTGCATGAATCCTCCCTTTAAAAAGATACGCAGGGCTTGGCACGGTGGCTCACACCTATAATTATAGCACTCTGGGAGGCCGAGGCAGGAGGATTGCCTTAACTCAGGACCAGATTGAACAGTCTGAACAAGAGCTAGACCCCTTCTTTAAGGAAAAAAAAAAGCCAGGCTTTGTGCAGGCTCCTGAATTCCCAGCTATGTAGGAGGCTGAGGCAAGAGGATCACTTGAGCCTAGGAGTTTGAGGTTGCAGTGACCTGTGATGCTGAGGCTCTCTACCCAGGGTGCAAAAGTGAAAGTCTGTCTAAAACAAATAAATAAATAAATAAATAAACAAACAAACAAACATATATCAGCAAAGGGAAAGAAAGTGGGAAAATCAGGAATCCAACATGGAAAAGGTCATCACAGAAATTAACAAGTAGTAAAACAAAATTGGAAAATAGACACAGAATGAGCAAATGTTTAGACTCGGGTCTCTTTCACTTTATATTTACATCCATTTTTCAGAAGCCCTCTCACATTATTGGATTAATTTTTCAGAAATTTCTTAACTTTGCTTTCAAATCAACTCATTCTCTTTGGTTAAATAGCACTGCTGAGTGCTCTGTGTGAGGCACTGATTTGGGACTGTAGAGAATTAGAAACCTCCTGATTAATCTCTCATTGAACCATGTATCTTGCTTCCTCAACACTTGCACAGTTCCAGTGTTACATTTATTTGAGAGTTAATTTGAAAATATATGTCTTTACAACTAAATCGTGAGTTGAAAGATTATTTTAATTTATCATTTTGTCTCTAGCATCTACAATATGGTCTGACTTGAATGAATAATAGCAGATGTAATGGTAACAAAATACTTTGTTCTAATCCTACTGAAGACCATAGTCAAGAATAATGACATATAGATCATATATTGATTTATAACTTATGGTATTTTCAGATCACACAAATTAGACAGTAATACATGGCATAAACTAGTATAGCAACTTTAGAGTTATTGCCCTCTGTCACTGTAATATAGATAAACCAGTTTTCATTTCTAAATATGGTATCCTCAAACTGTAATCGTATTGAATGTCTTACAATATTCAAGCTTGCATTTTATATCTATTGTGTATGTGCTAATTAACTCCTTTAAGTGTTCCTAATATAAAACAGAGAATTAGTAGGCTCAGCACAGTGGTTACGGTGCCAGCCACATATACCAAGACTGGTGAGTTCGAAACTGGCCTGGTCCAACTAAACATCAATGACAACTGCAACAAAAAATAGCCGGGCATTGTGGTGGGTGTCTGTAGTCCCAGCTCCTTGGGAAGCTGAGGTAAGAGAATCGCCAAGAGTTTGAGGTTGTTGTGAGCTATGATGCCATAGCACTCTACAGAGGGTGACATAGTGAGACTGTGTCTCAAAAAAAAAAAAAGTATTAATATAAACTATGATGTGATTTTATTCGTTTTAGATCCATGGTTCTCAACCTTCCTAATACCTCCTAATGCTGTGACCCTTTAATACAGTTCCTCATGTTGTGGTGATCCCCAATCATAACATTATTTTCGTTGCTACTTCATAACTGTAATTTTGCTGTTGTGATGTATCATAATGTAAATAACTGATATGCAGGATATATTTTCATTCTTACAAAGGGGTGTTGACCCACAGATTGAGAACAGCTGTTTTAGATCTATACTTTCCATCTATTTATCTAGACTTCTTCATTGTTTTTCCTTTCTTACTTTCTTAGGCAATGTCTCCAAAAGATCCTAAAATATTTATGCACACAGGAATAATTTCCAATTAACTGTGGGATGACAAATGATGATTTGAGAAATGCACTAAAAGTGTAAATTAAATTTAAAAGGAGTAATTGTATCTTACATGTATATGCTACTTTAATGACAACCTTTCACTTTTAAAATTATTTGTGCTATGATTACTTATTAAACGACGGTTTGGAAGGTAAAAGAAAGACTAGAGTAATCAATAGATTATCTTCCTGAGTGTAGAGATGAATGTTTGTGATCAAAGGAAGGCTTGTGATGATATGACTGAGCATCTGCTGAGAGATGCCATGGTGGATAACAGAATCTGCACAAAATGGGCATTGTTCAGCATCTCGCATTAGCTAATGGTGTGACCTCACTCAAACAATTCTGACCCTCAGTTTCTTCAGCAGTAAGTGCAGAGGCTGGATCAATTAATTTTAAATTCAAAGCTCCAGTTTTCTACGTGGTCCCAACGGTTGCTACTTTAGTCGGATGCTCTTGCAAATTTCCGAATGGTGAATTTGAAGGCATTGTGAATAGTTTGCAAGGTTAATAATAACTACAACAAAGAGAGACAATTGCCTGGAAGAATCGTCTTTTGGTTTTAATGTGTTTTAACTAACTTTAGCTACAAATTTAATGTAGATTCTGCATGTAAAATGTTAGCGTCTAAGAGATTAAAAATAATTTATTATTGTTGGAAAAGTCTTAATGCATTGAACAGCTTGAGTTTTAGAGTTTATACTGATTAATATTTCTATATAAAAATGTATTTTGGAGAAAAGAAATGAATCATCACAAAATGTCAAGAAAAGAAATGAATCATTACCAAAGCCAAGGTGGAGATCGGGGGATAAGAAAAGGAGGTAATCAATAAAGGATAATAATTCTTTTTGCTCGTAAAAGCTTTTAGATAATTGATCAGTGAGAAGCAGAGGACCTAATAAATGATGATGCTTTACGATGGTTTGGTTCCTCCTCGTTGCCCTTTTTCCTCGCTTCATCCTTCAGAAGTCATTTTCCTGAATTCCAAATACCGGAAAAGAATTTAACCAGTGGATCAGATTATATTTAATTTTCACAGACCTTTAACAGCATTACACCCATCGTACTTGTGTGTGTGTGTATGTACACATGTACATACATGTATATATTCATAAAATTGACACTTTTATACACTCTAAAAAATAAATGGTACTCTCAGCACTTATACCAGGCTCAATTTTGCCATAAATCATATCAGTAGACATATTTTGACTTTATCAAAGAAATGTCATGCTATAAGTTATACATTGATTTCAATCAGGATATTTTTTGTTGCTACTTACAAAATTAAAAAGTTGGTCAAATGCAATGCTGCAGCTTTAGTCTGTGGGTAAATAAGACTAACAAGGCATAAAAGCTCCACTCGTCCTTGGCTACATTTGACTGGGACCTGCCTATGCCTCACACTTGTCTTTTACCAGCTAAGGAAACAGTTACTCTTCTTTCAGTCAAATATCTAACTTATTTGTAATGATGGATAGATTTTCTTTGCTCTTTCAAGTTGAAAATAAATAAACATAAAATGCATATAAGAGAAGGATACAGCTCAGAGGTGCCTGGGCTCTCCTCTTTCTCTGCTCCTTTGCCCTCCTCACGTTTCCCAGTGCAAGAGCAAGGTAGGATCTCTGATGAAGTGGGCAAGCAAAACTAAATCTATCATCTTTTCAAAGTCACCACTGCTTCTCTTGCTGTTTCAAATTCCCAATGTTTGGATTTTGTGCAAAGGGTTTGCTGAATTCATATTTTGGACAAATGCCAGATAAGCAAGTAGCAAAGTCAAAATTTAATGCAAACTAAGGCCAAATCCAAATCTCACTATTATAGAATGGATCGCTGAAAAAGAAGAAAAGAATTGAAACATTATTTAAGGATTATTTCACACAAAATCTAAATGTTAATATTTTGAGGTTCAGCATAATAGTGTACTAATTTTCTTAGCATACTTCATAACTTCTCCCCTCCTGAAGTTACTTTATTTTAAATTTATAAAATCACATGGATGCTCAAATACATTACTCATTGTTGCTATATCAACCTTGCACTTTTGAAAATGTTAAATTTTACTCATGATACAATGATTACGTAAGGCAAGCAGTGCAGTGTCTCAACTTGTTTTGACATTACTTATTTCCAGATTTATGTTTCATTTTTAGTAAAGGGGATTAGTAAATGCAATTATGTAAATTAAATGTTTTAGAGTTTATACTGATTAATATTTCTATATAAAAATGTATTTTGTAATTAATAGTTACCGAATTTTAATTTTGTAATTAATAGTTACCGAATTTTCTTTTAAAAATAGTACATACAGCTATAAAAATTGAATCTGAGTTAATCAGGGATCACTTAGCATATTATATAAACAAAATTTGAAAAGACACGTGCTCACTGAATTTTAAGGTGAGTGAAAGAAACAAAGCATTTTCATCGAACTTTGTCAGTGGGCACTGTAAATTATAATGCTTCAATTAATTTATTAAACTTCTGTTTTCTCCTGTCGTACATGGCCAAGACTGAGAACTACCTCCGCACAAGCTGTACAACTTGAAAACTGGTAAAAATAAACTTTTGTTGAAGTAACTCACAAATTAGTTTTTTTAATGATTAACAAGAATACTTACTGAATTTCTTCACAAAATGAACATGATTGTCCTAACTGATATTTTTATTTATAACTATGCATACCTGCTGCTTTACAAAATCATTTAGGGAAATAACCTTTAAATTTCAGATATAGGTATATGGCAAAAGAACAATGTATTTGCCAAGCAAAATGTAAATTCCACCTGTATCTTAACTTGTGTGACATACACATTTTGCTCAAAATTTTTCTTAAAGTTGAATGATTAGTAGGGTCTTCATAGCAGGTGTCATAAGAAATATTCGCACTTTGAAAGAACAGCATTTTGTTTTCCTCTACAGCTGGTTCTGCAAACTGCCTTCTCTGCAATCAATCATTGAAAGCTATTAGGTATTTATTATTTGAAAAGTTCACTATTTAGACATTTCTCAATTTTTATTTCAGTAAATAAAAATACATTAAAAAATGCTATTCTACCTTGTTGGAACGTCCTGTATAAACAAATAACAGGAGAGTGATAAAGCCTCTCTGTCTGGCTGAATGAAATTATGAAAATACCACAAATCTTTCTGCTTCTGATCAGTAGTCCTGTCACATGTCACTTTAATTTAAACGTATTTTTTTTTTGGTTTTATAACTTTATGTGATGTATCCGACAATCACCAGTTCTCATCGATGTTAACTACCTGTAGATTTTTGAAAGTGGCAATGGGTACTCAGGTAACCAAAGTGTAGACCTTGTTTGGTGAATCTTCATCTTCATTACATTTTCTGGACAACCACACATGGGTCCAGCAGGGAATATTCCTTATGCCTTTGGTCCACACAGCTTTGTTGAGCCTGGTATGGATACGCACATCTGGAGTCCCCATCTCCTTTACCGCAAATTCTGGGATCTCTTTGAGTGACAGAAGGCACCCTTCTTGAAGCCAACTCCATGGATGCACTTGTGAATGGTGCTGCTGTATTCTTTTGTTTTTTGTTTTTTTTTTTTTTTTTTTTTTTGCACTTTTTGGCCGGGATTGGGCTTGAACTCACCACCTCCAGTATATGGAGCCAGTGCCCTACTCCTTGAGCCACA
>CAUYRH010020010.1:0-12053 GCA_963574655.1 Perodicticus potto | reverse complement strand
AATGCCCATCAACCCATGAATGCATAAATAAATTGTGGTATTTGTATACCATGGAATACTGTGCAGCCATAAAAAGAGGGAAACTTTACATCTTTTATGTTGACCTGGATGGAGCTGGAACATATTTTTCTTAGTAAAGTACCTCAAGAATGGAAAAAAAGTATCCAATATACTCAATGCTATTATGAAACCAATATAGAAACACTTACACATTTATATGAATGATAAAACACATAGATAGTCCAGAAAGAAAGTGAGGAGTGGGGGGAGAAGAGAGAGAGAGGGGAGGGGATAGTGAGGGTGAGTGGAGGGAGAGTATTTGGTGGGATCTCACCTAATGTATACAATGCAAGGGTACATTTCAAAACAACCAAGACTATATTACAAATGTCTTACCACAAAAATAAGTAAGTGAGGTGATTGTTATGTTAATTAGTTTGATTTAAGCATTCCTCATTGTATATCTAATCATCATAGTACCCCATAAATGTATACACTTAAGATTTAATAAAAAAATAAGGTAAAAAATAAAATCATTTATCTAAGAATATTAATAATTGAGATGAATCCAAATTAATGTCAATAATAATCTTATATTTTTTAATATTCCTTTTCTGATATTTATCTCATCACCATAATAATCCAATAAAGAAAATTTTGTGACTCCATTTACATACGGTAGTAAACTAAGGCTTAGAGATTCACAATTTGAAAAAAACCCAATAAATTACAAGGCTGGCTCTTAACCTAGCCTTGTTCTTCTTATTCTAAACATAGTTTCACTCTACTAATGGTCACTCATGTAAAATAATTCATGAGTTATTAATCATTGTATTAACCCAAAATGAAATGTAATCTCACAATAGACTATGTGTAAGCCTCAAGGAATCCTTGAAATAAAATCAGGATCTTCAATGGCTTCCAGAAGAATTTAAAATTACATCTATCCTTGAAAGCATTACTAAAACTTGTGGAGTTATTAAAAGTACATAAAATTTTATTTAATGTCTATCATTGGTGTTTTCCTCAATGTCTTTCTAATTCCTGTCCCTGGGTCTGTCTTTATCTCCCTACAACTTGTTTGGATCTACTCCTCTTATTTTCTTAATTATATAACAGGGTAGCTTCCATATGCCATATAACACCTCAAGTTAAACCTGCTCCAGGGGCCTGGAGGCTCCCTTAAAACTTGCTGAGACATGAAGCATGTACTAAACAAAAGTCTAAGTGAGAAATAAAATTTGTATCAGCAACTAAAGAGATAAAAATACGTCACCTGTCATTTCATTTGGAAAAATTGACTACTGTCTCTGTGGTTTTGGAAATTTCATGCTAGAACTACTTTAATTGCCTTTATGAGTACCCCTATTGGTCCTCACCTTCTGGTAATCTTTAAGTAGCAGCTATAGGCATTTTTGGCAAAGTAAGCATGTTATATTATTTATCTTATATGACAAGTTTTCATAAACTTAGCAGTTTAAAAAAACACACAATTATCATCCCACAGTGTCTTTGGCTCAGGAGTTCAAGGACAACTTAGCTGTGTCCTTTGTTCAGGTTTTTAAAAGCTGTAATACAGATGCCTGCTGGAACTTTGACTGTGTCTGAGGTTTGAGTCAGGAAGGACCTACTTCTAAGTTCACATGGTTATTAGCAGTATTAAGTGCTTTGTGGGCTATAACCCGAAGCTTGCCTTAAGTTTCTTACTGTTATGATGACTTGCTTTCTCAGAAGCAGCAAAGGAGAGTCTCAAAACAAGATGGACAGTGCAATCTATGTAATGTAACAACATACGTCCCCTCACATCTATCATATTCTATTTTTTTATACGCAAGCTGCAGGCTTCACCTCCCTCAAAGGAAGAGTATCATACAAGGATGGCAATACCAAAAGGTCGGGATGCAGGAGTTACCAAATGTCTGGCGTATTTGGGATGCATATGCTAGTCTTAGAATTGAGTGCTTCTAAGAAGCAAATATATTCTAACAAAATGTATTTGATGGCTTTGATCCACATTATTTCTGAAAAAATTAATTGTCCCCAAATAATGTAAAGACAATAAATAAACAAAAGATATATTAAATGTAAAGTGTTTTAGGAAAAACAAAGACAACAATCTTAAGCAGGAATTTCAGAAAGTAAGCATAAATAAGGCAATTATGAAAGGGAAATGGAAGCCTTCATTTTTCTACCCAATTCTGACTTCGTGAATCTCAGCACCATGGATACAGAAAAGAACAAAATGAAATAAGTGTATAAATTTCCAATTATCACCATACCAGATGACCACAAATTAAGCAGTTTGAATGTTCATCCTTTTATTATCTCAGTTCAAATGTTCATCCTTATATTATCTCTTGTGTAGGTCAGAAGTCTGGACACAGCACAGATCTGTTGGTTCCCTAATCCAGGTTTCATAAGGCAAAAGTCAAGGTGTCAGTCGGGCTGGGCTTCTTGGCATGTCCTGAGTATGCTGCTTTGAGACTGAAGTTTCCATTTCATGGCTAAGGGTAGTTCTCAGCTTTCAGATCCATTTTAATTCCTTGGTTTAGGTTCATCTTCCTCTGTTTTTGTAACGAGCAGTATTGGGTCAAGTCCTTCACATGCTTCAAATCTCTCTGATCTCTACTTCTGCCTCATTACTTCTGCGCTTTCAGTTAGAGAAAGTGCTTGGATATTCAGGGCTCAGAGAATCAGATTGGGTCCACCAGGATAATCTCCATGTAAGGCCCATGGCCTTAATTACATCTGCAAAGTTGTAAGTTACTCTGGCAGTCTAACCTATGTAAAGGTTTTGGGGACAGGATATCTTTGCTAGGGCATCTTAATGCCTATCTCAATAAGCTACAAAATGACAATTATTCATGAGTCTATCTCTTTTTTCTGAAAGAAAATAAATGTTTTATTATTGTGTTGTCCCAAAGGAGACTATAAATTGGTAATCCAAATACATGGTGGAGATTTAAGAGCTTTTAGCTGTAATCACACTTTTATCCAAGAAGTTACAACTTCTCCTAAATCTCATTTCATCGTAATTAATCTCAATAATACCATTATTTTTAGGGCAGGGAAATCTAAGCTGATTACAAATCACTATGACATCTACTTTACAATCTTTGAGCAGTTCTTAGATTTAGGAGAAAAATGTCAAGGAGGCACAAAAATTTTTCATGCAAAATTACCTATTGCTTGGCAACTCCAAACTTATCAATATTTCACAAAAACAGTTCCAAAATGATTAGAATGTTTCTAAACAGAATTGAGAATTATCTATTTACTTTTGGTAGTTTTATTTCATTTGAGTCCTTAATGTCAGCAAGTGGTCCTGAACGAGTTGATACATTTTTTGTGTGTTTGGGTTTGGTGAACACTAAGTGTGCTCGGCAGCTGTGTGCCACTGAAGGACTCACTTCCCAGAACAGAATTAAACATTCACTGACCCTGAGAATATCTCAACAAATAGCAACAATAACAAATTGAGTTATTTAAATTCTTCCTCTCTAAAGCACTGTGCCAAGCACGTTCAGAAAGTACCACACTTGATCCTGATTGAATAGGAGGCACCATTATTACTATTATTGTTTGCAGTTCAAGCACGAGGAACTGAGAGTAAGGTGTTAAAACTCATACCACTAGTACCTGATAGAGTTGGATGTCAAGCCATGAATGTCTAATTGTTGGCACCAAGAAACTTTGTTTTTCTTTTCTGCCCTCTACACACACACAAGGTACACATCTAACATTTATAAATGTCCACACTACTTGTATACACTTAAAAATTTCAACGTTTGTCCCTAGCTCATACAATGGTGCTGCTACTATAGATCATCAAGATGCTGAAACTATTAACTATGATTGGATTTAGAAATACTAAAACTTTATTTGCACTTATGAGACACTCAAATGCATGATTTTTCATTTCATTATGTTCTAGTTTTGAAGTGAAGTTGAACTGCTACTTTAAGAAGGACCTCTTATTACACCAATTTAGCTAAAAGTGAAACCATGATTAAGATATGTTGATAAGGCTAAACACAGTAAATTACAAATTACATTACATCACTAGTTCTATAGATTTGGAGTGCCACTGGGGGCATTTTTTTAAGAGATGTTAAATGAGTTCTTGAAGGTTTGAAATATTTGGGACAAAATACCCTGGCTCTACTCCAAGATATCAGATAATTGAACTTAGATCTTTTACTGGGAGTAATTAGTCCTAATTTGCATAGGTAAGGTCATTTGAACAACTTTCTGGCGGAAATAAAGGTAATTGAGATTAATCATTCTTAAATACATTGCTGTTCTACCTAGCATATCAAGGCAACATTTTCTGGAGAACAGAGAATGCTTCAGAATTCTATTAGGAAAATAAAAATAATAGGTGTTTTACTCTTTCACTCATTCTATCACATAACAGCAGTTTTATGTGCCTTTAATTTCATGTTTTTCTGTACTCATCTATTTTTCTCTATATTTACATCCTTTTCTACAAGTTTGGCATGATTTTCTCTCATTTTAAAAATGAAGACACTGGTGTTTAGAGAAATGAAGTTACTTACTGAGGACTACACAATTAGTAAATAGTCAAGGGAAGATCTGAAACCAGATCTCTTCAGTCCCCTTCCCTTCCCTTCCCTTCCACTCCCTTCCCTTCTTTTCCCTTCTCTTCTCTTCCCTTGTCTTGTCTTCCCTTCTCATTTTTCATTTCATTATATTCTAGTTTTGCAGTGAAGTTGAGCCGGTACTTTAGGAAGGACCCCTGATTATATCAATTTAGCTGAAAATGAGGCCATGACTAAGATATGTTGATAAGGCTAAACACAGTAAATTGCATCACTAATTCTATAGTTATATCACTAATTCTATAGATTCAAAGTGCCTTTGGTTGCATTTTGTTAAAAAAGATGAAACCAGATCTCTTCCATCCCCACCCCTTTCTTTCCTTTCTCTCTGTTCCCTCCTTCCTTTTTGAATTGACATATAATAACCTCATGTATTTATGGAGTACATAGTAATGTTTTGAGACATGGTATGTATAATGATATCGGAGTAATTCATATATACATCATCTTAAACACCATTTTTTTTGTGTTGGGAACATTCATTATTTCCCTTTTAGCTATTTGAAACTATGTATTATTCTTAATGATTTTCATCCTACATTGTTATAAAACATTAGAATTTTTTCCTCCTACCTGCAATTTAATATTCTTTAACAAATTCTTACCTAACCCTCCTTTCCTCTAACATTGGCAGGCCTAATATCCTCTGTTCTACTTTTCACTTCCATAAGCTCAGCTTTTTTTTTCAGTTTCCACATATGAGTGAGAACATTCAGTGCTTAATTTTCTGTTTATGGCTTATTCCACTTAACATAGTGTCCTCCAGTTTCATCCATGTTGTTTCAAATGACAAAATTTCATTCCTTTTGATAGCAGGATAATATTCCATTGTGCATATGTTTTATACTTTCTTTATACATTCATCTGTTGATAAACTTTATTTTCTTTCTTTATTTCTCTTCTTCCTTCTCTCATTCCTCCTTCTTCCTTCTCTTCTGTCCTATAAATAAAATATGTAAATTAGTTCCACGAATGTTCTTTATTTTGCTTTTTAACTAAGCAGAATAATATTATCTCCATAAAAAATTTGTTAGCAGTAACAAAACATCACAAAGACATTCATCATGGTACAGCCTAGCTTCCACCTACAGTTGTAACCTCAACTTCTTCTATAACCTCCTCTTACTTAACATAGAATATCATCCAACTAGTCATGAACTCTTTCATCCAGGGCATTTGTTTATGCTATTTCTGCTGCATAAATTCTTTTCTCTTTTCTCCCACATAATTAAACAAATATGATAAATAAATTGTTAATTTTCAAGGCTTAGCTCAATAATCCACACTGTTATAAAGCGTTTACCGACTAGGACTTTATCTCAAGTAGAATTAACTAATAACCTTTTTTGTTAACTCAAAGCATTTTTTATCACATTGCTAGTGCAGTACTTTCAGTACTTACTATTTCATGATAAATGTGTTTTGTCTTTAGTTTTGTCATTGATGTGCTTGTTTATTAACATTTCTGAAAAGAAAAGCTGAAAATAATTTATTCTGTATCTGCTGTTCTTAAGATAGTATCTATAGAAGAACTTTTGCAAGTTGAACACCTACAGGACTATAACAAACTGGTCAAAATATGAAGATGGTCAACATAAAGAACTTGGCATTGAATACATGTGGTGCATGTCCGGTCTATGAAAATTAGGTTAACTTAAGGAGGTGGTCAATGTAGGGAGGCAATCAACTGTAGAGGTACTACTGCAGTCATATAGTAACTTTTAGGCCTGGATTCAGGTCATGGAACCAGAAAGTTTACAACACCAAAATTCCACAAAACTAACTTTTCATGGCTCATTGACAAGATATTGATATGGTACTTTTGCAGGAACTTTGTTGTTAATGTATCCCAGAGGCATTAATTCCTTCTAGCACTGTTGGTGAAAAGGGCCCCTGGAACATCTATCTGCTGGGAAATTAAGAACATAGGAAGAAAGGCAACTGCTAATGAATACATCAGAATAAAAAGCAGAGTAAGGGAGTGAGGAGATAATGGATTAGTTTATTTTTTATTAAAATTATTTAGCACCTATATTTTTAGAGAAAAAAATTTGTTATTTTTGTTTTCCTAAGCCTATTAATTATCTTGTATTTTATTAAGCTAGTCTAAGTAGGATTCTGTCACTTCCGAGGTAAAAGATTACAATAATTTGCAGGAGGTAATGCGTTTCCCAACTAATAATTTTTCCACGATTGTTTTAAAAGGCTGTTCATCGGGACAGCTATATAATGTAGATCAAAGAACAAGTACTTTGGAGATAAGCTCCTCAACCAAACATTTATTAGCATGGTGATTATAAAAAAAAATTAAATACTTGGCGTGCCCTAGCTTTTTCATCTGGAATATGGGCATAGTAACCATACAGAAATACAACATTGCTATAAAGATTAAAGCAGTGTGTGTCTGTATACATGTATGTGTGCAGTGTTTAGAAGATTGTCCAGTACACCAAAATGTAATCTAAAAGTTGGCCATAAAATACAATCTAAACCTTACTTGAATCCATTCATGAATTAGAGGGTGCATACTATACGCTAAGCAACTGTAATCTATATTTTGGTTGTAATAATAAATACATTTTTCCTTGTTTGTAAGGAAAACAATATGACCAAATGGTGAAAAATTTCCTGACAAAATTTTATTCAAGTAAGATCAGATGCAATAGAGACTTGAAAACTTACTCCAGTCTAAATGAAGTTTTGAACTCTCTGGTAAACATCTCCCCATTACCCACCCTGTTCCACAACGTCTGATAACTACCATTTTGCTATCTAGTCCTTATATTTGACCATTTTAGATTCTTCATATAAGTGAGATCATGTGGTACTTGTATTTCTGTGCCTGGCTTATTTCACAATTATTGTTTTGCCTGTTAACAATAACATTTTAAATAAATTTTAAAAAACCCAAATAGAGTAAGACAATTAGTAATGCATAAGTACATACAAAAAACAAAATAAACCAATCCTCACAAGTAAATGCACCTACAAGCAACAGTGAAAGATTCAAAAAGGACACAGGTTTTAGAGGACAAAAAGGAAAAATAGGAGTTTAACTAGTGGGATGGTCTACAACAGTGGTCCTCAACCTATTGGGTCCCACAGACTGGTTTCATGAAGAAATTTTTCACGAACAAGGGTCGGGGGATGGTTTGGGGATGATACAAGTGCACTAAGCTCCAGATCAGATCATCAGGCATTAGATTCTTCTACAGAGTGTGCAACTTAGATCCCCATCCCCGAGCAGTATACTGTAAGGTTCAAGCTCCTGTGGGAATCTAACGTTACTGCTTACCTGCCATTAGATACAGATGAAGCTTCACTTGATCTCCTGCTACTCACTTCCTGGTGTTCAGTCTGGTAATTACAAGCCAGGAACCAGTATTATTCCATGGCCCAGGGGTTGAGGACGCTGGAACAAGAAGACAGAATTGTTTTATATAGATAAAGTAGCATATACATTTATCTAGTTATTAGATCACATGCAATGGCATTAATATCCAATAATATCATGATATAGTTATGAAATTTTCTTGAATATCAAGGCAAGTCTAACCTATGAGATACAATTATGTGATAATCACTTTTTTTTGATGATCCTCTTTTTGATCTTTAAATCTTTATTTCTGCAAACTTCCCAAAATCAAATACCAACTTTCAAAATTAAATCTTTTTTTTTTCCTTTTTTAGTAAAACATAGTCTTACTCTGTCACCCTGGGTAGAGTGCCATAGTGTCAGCCTAGCTCATAGAAACCTCAAATTCCTGGGCTTAAGTAATCCTCCTGCCTCAGCTTCTCAAGTAGCTGGGACTACCAGTGCCCACCACAACACTGGCTAGCTTTTCGATCTTTTTTTTTTTTTTATTGTTGGGGATTCATTGAGGGTACAAGAAACCAGGTTACATTGATTGCATTTGTTAGGTAAATCAAGGGGGGTGGGGTCTTGGTGTGTGAAAAACACGATAATCACTTTGAGGGGCAGAGCAACATGGCAGACGAGAAACAGCTTGTTTGAAACCAGGCACCACAAGATAGGGCAAAGAAGACTCCAGGAACCTCAGGATTGTGGGCTTTTCCCAGAAACATCCCTTCGGGGGGCACAGGGTCACAGGGACCACAGGAGGAGGATGAAAGCAGTAGACAATGGGCAAGTGTTTGCATTTGGTCTGAAGCCCCTAGCCATGTAGGCTGCAGACAGCAGCAGCTACAGCAGAAGCAAGTGTGTGTAAATGGGGAAAGCCTTCCCTGTGGGGTTTTTTGGACTTGGGCAGTTGGTTGAGTTACCTTGGGAGAGTGAGCAAATGACTTTGAACAGAGCCCAGCGATTGGGACTGAGCCACTGGGGCAGAACGGAGGTTTCACTATTCAGCTCCAGGCCACACACAACAATTGTGGGAGAGCTGCCTTGCAGGCTGGGCTCTCAGGGTCCTAGAACAAGGCTGGTTTCTGGAGACCTTGGGCAAGTGAGCAAGTGACTTTGAACAGTGCCCAGAGACCAGGACTGAGTGACTAGGACAGAACGGAGGTTTGTTTCATTGTTTGGTTGCAGGCCTTGCATAGCCATTGTGGGAAAGTTACCATGCAGGGTCCTAAAACAAGGCCATTCCATGTGCCTGACAAGTGGCGGCCACTTCCAGAGAGATCGAAGCAACACACCTTTTCCTGGGATAGCCACTGCTTAGCCAATGGATGCGTTTTGGAAATGTTAAGGCATTATATTAAGCAGGCTGAGGAGAGATCCAGGCTCCCAACCCTGTGGTATTTGAGGGTAAAAAAGACAGCACAGGCTTCCAGTCTTCATCACATACAGCTGTATTGTGATTAGGATCTCAGATCTCAGATGACCTGTTGCTTAGTCAATATTAGGCAGAATATATATACATAGTTTTCTTTTTTTCCTTTTCTATATTTCTGTCTTTGTTTTTGTTGTTGTTGACGTTGTTACTGTTAGTCTGTTTGTTTTATTTAAAAAATTTTTTCCTTCTTTTTTCTTTTTCAAATTCCTCCCCCCTCCCTGATTTTTCTTTTCCTTTTTTCTTCATTTTTTTGCATAAATATATTACTTCATTATTGTCTTCTTTAATGATAAGGACTTAATTTTTGCTATTTTTTTTCTGCCCCTAATATTTGTTTATTTCTCCAATTTGATCTCTTAAAGTTTTTGTTTGTTTGGTATGATTTACAGAACTTTTGTTGTTCTTCTCTATTTGTTGGAGGTATGGTCCTGAGTCTGCTCAGGCTGGCAAAGAGCTACAGACATCAAGGGACAAACCCAACCCAGCTCCTCCACAGGTTGGATTTTCTCAGTGCAGGTGAAAGTACCCTACTTTATACCACTATTACTCCTGTCTCTCTCTTTCTGTTCCTCTTTTCGTCAGTCTTCCCTTTTACTCACCCCTTTTATTTCTCTTTTCTCTTTTTTAATTTTTTATTCTTTCTTGCTCTTCACTGTTCTTATCCTTTTAGTACTTAACCAAAAGGACACCTCAACACCTTAGGTCAGAGGCACCATAACATAAAGAGTAAGAGGCAATGACAGTAAAAAGTGGAACAAGGAAACAGACAAAAATAAAACACTCATGAGGAAGAAATAGAAAAATCCTGGCAACATGAAAAAACAGACCAGAATATTTCCCCCACCCCAAGGGATCATGAGGTAGCTACTGCAGAAGATTCCACCTATAAAGAAATGTTGGAAATGATAGAAGAGGAATTTAAAACATGGATGATAAAAACAATAAAGAAAATTGCTGAGAAAGTGGAAAATAACCAAAGGGAAATCCCAAAACAGAATCAAATAATAGATGAACGATATGAAGAATATAGAAAGGATATATTGGAGCTGAAGGAATTGAAGCACTTAGTCATAGAACTTAAAGATGCAGTAAAAAGTATCAGTAACAGACTAAACCATGCAGAAGAAAGAATATCAGAGGTAGAGGATAAAGCTCTTGAGCTGACTAAGGCAGTTTAAGAGAGAAAAAAAGAGAGAGAAAGCAGAACATTAACTGAAAGAATTGTGGGACTTCATGAAGCATTCAAACATACGACTTATAGGTATCCCAGAAGAAGAAGAAGAAGAATTCCCCAGTGGAATGGAAGCCCTACTAGAGGATATCATAAATGAAAATTTTCCAAATATCACCAAAGATTCTGACACACTCCTTTCAGAGGGATATAGTTCCCCAAGTCATCTCAATTCAAATTGAGCTTCTCCAGGACACATTGTCATGAACCTCCCCAAGTCAAGACAAAACAGAAAATTCTGCAAGCTGCCAGGACTAAGCACCAATTGACCTACAAGGGTAAATCCATCAGGGTGACTATGGACTTCTTAAATGAAGCTTTTCAAGCCAGAAGACAATGGTCATCTATCTTTAATCTACTGAAACTACACAATTTTGAGTCCAGAATTCTATATCCTGCTAAACTAAGCTTTAAAATTGATGGATAAATTAAATCTTCAATTGATATTCAAACAGTCTGCCACAAGACCAGCTCTACAGGAAATACTTAGATCTATTCTCCATGCTGACCATCACAACGGACCACCAGAAAACTACACACCTACAAAGTAAAGGGCAAAACCTAGCTTCCACAGTAACACAAAAGATAAAAGTAAGCCATGGACATTCACAAAATAAGATGAATAGAACTCCATGACACTTATCAATTCTCTCAATAAAGGTTAATGTCTTGAATTGCCCACTGCAAAGACATAGGTAGGGGACTGGATGAAAAAAATACAATCCCTCTATTTGCTGTCTGTAGGAGACACATCTAGGCTTGAAGGACAGATTAAAACTTAGGTTTAAGGGATAGAAGATAATTTTTTAAGCAAATGGAATTCAGAAGAAAAGAGCGGTTTCAATATTATTATCAGATACAAGTGGATTTAGCTAAAGCAATTCTTAGCAATAAAAACCAAACCAAGGGAATCAGCCTTCCAGCCTTTGTGCTGTACTACAAGGCAATAGTGATCAAAGCAACATGATATTGGCACAAAAATAGAGACATAGACATCTGGAACCGAATAGAAAACCAGGAGATGAAAAACATCTTACAGCCACCTAATCTTTGATAAACCAAATAAGAACATACACAAGGGGAAAGAATCCCTATTCAATAAATGGTGCTAGAATATCTTAGCGTCCACATGCAAAAAATTGAAAGTGGGCACACACCTTTCTCCATTCACAAAAATTGATTCAAGATGGATAAAAGACTTAAATTTAAGGCATCAACTGATAAAAATCCTCAAATAAAGCATAGGAAAACCACTTGAAGATATGGGCCTGTGGAAAGACTTTATGAAGAAGACTTCCATGGCAATTGCAACAACAAAAATAAACAAATGGGACTTAATTAAACTGAAAAGCTTCTGTACAGATAAGGAGGCAACAACCAAAGCAAATAGACAACCTACACAAT